>PQWD01009453.1:0-129669 GCA_019425675.1 Leucinodes orbonalis
ATCACACCAATCTACAAGGGCGGGCCCTGTCTTGATCCTGGTAATTACAGACCAATTTCTTTACTGCCCATATTCTCTAAAATACTAGAACGATGCGTAAATAAAAGACTTATTAAATTCTTAGAGGATCAGAAATTATTGTCCAATAATCAATATGGTTTCCGTAGGGGGAGGTGTTGCGAAGACGCAGTCTCCAGATTGATTAATTTAATCACCACGCAGCTAGATACCGGTAGGACTTGTATTGGAGTATTCTTAGACCTTACCAAGGCGTTCGACACCGTGTCAATTCCTATTTTGTTGAGGAAAATGGAATGCCTTGGCATTAGAGGTTGCACGCTTGAATGGTTCAGGAGTTACCTCACAGGAAGAACGCAGTGCGTCAGGGTGGACTCCCATATTAGTGGAACTAGTGCAGTGTCTTTTGGGGTTCCGCAGGGAAGTATCCTGGGACCTTCTCTGTTTTTGGTGTACATCAACGACATTGCATCGCTACCTCTGTCAAACTCTGACACAGTTTGCTATGCAGATGACACGGCTCTGATATTTCACGGTTCTAATTGGGAAAACTGTATTCAAAGCGCTGAAGTTGGAATGGCGTGTGCTGCAGCATGGTTGGACAGTAATCTTCTGACGCTTAACACGGCCAAAACCAAGTTTTTATGCTTCCACAAGACTGTAGCATCGGCTCCCAAAACAGTACCAAAGTTCATGATCCACAGATGCGGAAAGCATTTGTCAACTTGGGGCCTGACCCCAATTGTAGCTGTGAACTTATTCAAAAATCAACAACTCTCAAATATTTGGGTGTGACTTTAGACGAAAGGCTTACTTTTAAAGAGCACATTGACGCCGTGTCTGCCCGTGCCCGTAGACTGATATTTACCATGAAAGCTCTTAGGGCAGTGGCCGACTTTAAATTAATCAGGACTATTTACGTTTTGCTATGCGAGTCGATACTTACATACTGTATCTCGATATGGGGAGGTGCCTCAACTTCTGTCATGTTAAAGCTTGAGAGGGCCCAACGTTCAGTCCTGAAAGTTATGCTCAGAAAACCCGTACGTCATCCTACGGACCTTGTTCATCGCGAGGCCGAAGTATTGAGTGTTAGAGGCCTTTATGTCCAACACGCTGTACTGACCACTCATAGACAAGTCCTCGGCTCCAATTATTGTCTTACATACTCGGGAAGGCGGGTCTTTAAAGTTCCAGTGCCATCAGTAAAAACTTCTTTTGCAAACCGGTTTCGTCATTTTATGTATCCATATTTATACAATAAGTTTAACAGGATAAGTAATTTACGCCATACTGTATTTTCCGCGGCAAAAAAACAGATATTCAAAGAACTTTTAACTTGGAATTATGCAGAAACAGAGCGGTTCCTAAGGATACCAGTGTGAAATGTATTATCAGTGTGTTTTTAATTTATATATATATATTTTATTTTTTTATTATATTTTTTTTTCTCACATAACTAAGATTATTACTTATTATGATATCGTGTGATTTTTTTTTTCTCTTTTATAATTAAATTGTTAAAACCGTATTAACCTAGCTTGGTACTCATATTTAGGGCTTCGCAGGACAGGCTGTGCCTAGTGCGAAGTCCGCTGTCACTTACACTATTATCTTTAACACCTGTGTATACTTAAGTTAAGTCTTTCATTTTATTGTACCTGGTATAAAAACCTTGTAACTTTAAGTAAATAAAACTTTTTTTTTTTTTTTTTTTTTTTTTTTTAAATGTCAATAATTAACGCGTTGATGGGCGTTAGCTTCAGTTGTATAAAAGTTCTTTCCTATCCGATACTAGAAACTGGTATTTGTTTATTCCGTAATAAATATTATTTTCCTTCAGTCCATAGCTGGTCTTGGCACAATTTATTATTCCATCCCACCCATTAAAAAATGTGTCATAATTTAATAACAAAATATATACTAAATTATACAGCTGAAGAGTTTGTTTGTTTGTTTGAACGCGCTAATCTCAGAAACTACTGGTCGGATTTGAAAAAATCTTTCAGTGTTAGATAGCTCATTTATCGAGGAAGGCTATATGCTATATATCATCACGCTACAAGCAATAGAAGCGGAGCAGCAATGAAGAATGTTTCAAAATCCGGGGGGAAATTTTATTACTTGGAGAACTAACTCTAATACTACCTTAAAAGATAGACATATGCTGTCGCGGACTTTTTGTAGACCTTTAAAAGGGAAACAATTCTCTCATACATGACTTTTGCGAAACTGTAAACCGTTTACGCAGCGTTCGCAGCGGAAGCTCCAAGTATGAAAATGCCCACGATTTTAAACATTCTTTATTGCTGCTCCGCTTCTATGCTTGTAGCGTGATGATATATAGCTTATAATTTTTCAAATCGAACCAGTAGTTACTGAGATTAGCGCCTTCAAACAAACAAACAAACTCTTCAGCTATATATATTAGTATTGTATGCTCGGAGTTATTATCTAGACACTCCGAGATTGTATGTGACGTTATAGGCTTTCTAATGGTTTACCTTGGTCTGACAAATATAAATATTATTAAAAGATAAGAAATGTCAACACTGGTAACACTGATTGATTATTTTTACTCTGTCCTGCCTGCGCGTTTTATTTAGATCGATGCGGTATAGTATTTATTGCTGATCTCGAATCTAATCCAGGGTTTCTTATTAAGTGAGAGAATTCGTCGCTTTACGCATTTTAATATTCAAAGACAAAAAACACATCAAATGGTAAGTTAACTCGTTACTCATATTTGCAAATCACCCACGGTGCCACAGTGCTCGATGCGATCACCTACATTTTTCTTCATAATGTATTCTATTGTTAAAAATCTAAACCATTCTCAAAAAATAAAAAAATAAACACGCATTTACATGATTTCGAATAACATGCTCCTCACGTAGGTATTCTAACAATAAATCATGTTCTATTTTTCTTATAAGAATATTTGTGACTATTAGAATAACTCAATTGTTTAGTTCATAGTTTTATTTGTTTAAATAAATCACACAATTCAATAAATTTCAGGGCAACGAAAACTCTATTCCCATGGAGCTATGTTCAAATTGTGAGTATATTTTTTTTAATGTTTTCATTCCTTCTTTGTACTTTCTACTTCAATATTTTTTCTGATTTTGATTTACATTGAGCTCTTAAAGCTTTATAACTTTTGCCTATAATGTACTCATTCAGCAAGTATCTACCAGCTTGTGTGGTTATAATAACAATATATAATGGTTAAACTTTATACTTTTTCAATAAGTTAATAACAGATGCTTTTATTTTCTATGTCATTGATATTGGCCGAGTACTTGCTCATGTTCATTGAGAAAGTTGTTGGCAGTACATTGTGATAGGATAAGAGCTTAGGGTGTGCAAACGAAGCGTAACCAGAGGTTTGTTTTCAGCACGTGTTAACTGCATTGATTTTAAGGTGGAGAACTGTGAGTGTCGTAGTGTCACTCGCCTGGCTCCAATGTTCATCTACATGTTAGCGTATCGCACTTACACACAGTCCAGAACAATTTTTCTATTTACAAAATATTTAGTTAAAACTGAGAATCTTCTTAATATTAAAGTCTGCTGGGAATCAAATGTGATTCACTAATTTGAATGAATGTTAAAAAGTACACAATAATGAGATTGTGTAGCAGAATTAACTCACTTTCTTTTATGATTTCTGTTATTTATCTTTCTCTGTCTCTCACAATGATCTTCAGCGCAAACCCACACAACTTGTTGGACAGAAGTTGTGACATGTTTAGCTCTCTGCTAAAGTACATGTTTGTACGCATAGTTCCTCCACCTCGACAATTGTCAAATTGCGAAAATTGTTCTGGATAAACATTGTTTGCATTTTAATTGCATAGTTTGTTTGGTTAGTGCATCTCTGTCACATTTGGCCTCTAGTGGGTACCGTGTTAATAGAGAGTATTTGCTATGGATGTTAACGATAGACTGCTACGCTGTCACACAGGTGCGAGGAATCTATGCAAACCGAGAGGTCAGCTGTATCAATAGGGTTGAGCTTGCCACAAGGAGTTGTTTTGTAACGCAGTGTGTGTGGCGTACATGCATGAAGTCTGTTACTGAGTGCTGGAACTAGTATTTCATGGATGTTACATATATACTTATTCACCCATCAAAGGTTTACAAATATATATTTTTCTGTTTCATAGATTTAGAAAATGTTTAGATGTGTAGGTGTTGAATAGTCTTTCTAAATTTTCCTCTATTTTAATACTCATTGATGTTTTCAAAAAATGTATTTGTAGTTGACAAATTTAATTATGTATGGAAAAAGTTCATTGATTGATTCATATAATAAATATAAACTTTTGAAAAGTCAACTACACTATACTTTTCTACAATTTTAATAAATATTTTCATTATTTGTGTTTTAAAACTTATTTACCGATGTAAGCAGTTGTGATAGTTTGTTTAATGGGTGATAATACGGACAGACGGTTGACCTTCAATTAGGTATTTTGTGTGATAATTGTAACTATTGTTGGACGCTTCCTATTATTAATTTATTACAGTGCCGCAGCTCACAATCATACACTTTACATAATAATGTATAGTTATATATATTAGTATAGTTATAAATTACTTTTTATTGAAGATTATAGTGGAAAATCACTGTGGGCTGGGACATTGTAGTTTAGTGGCATGTGGAGAGTCCCAGCATTTAGAGTTGGCGGTGACGATCGCTGACCTTTCCCGCGCCTTGGTAGTGTGACTAGTGACGGCTCGCCGACCGGTCTGCAGGCTAGCGCCCAGGGCTGCCATCATTATAACTTAATCATCATACAATCATGCGACACACGCATTCGCACATAGTTGTAGTGGGACACAAACTGCGTTGACAATCTCACGGATTGACAATAATACCGTCTATTATATAATTGTCTAGATGTCAGAGTGTATATAAAGCGTGTTATTGTTTTTAAATTAGTGGAAGCGCAATTAATTGTAGGTAATGAGCGGAAAGGAAACAAAGGATACGGAATCGCTTTGGCAAATCTATTAAGATGGCAGTTCTCTATTTGTAATGAGAGTGTTGCGAATCAGTCGTAGTGTCTCGGGGACGACGCCATAGACGCTTGCGCACTATAATATATGTGTAATTATCGCTTTGTATGCTATATATATAGAATAGTGCAGCGCGCGATAGGATAACAACGTTTTATATTCCAATGGATTTATGTTTCTTCATATAGAATGAGGTCATTAGTGACCTCTGTTTAAAAATAAAATACCTTTGTACATATCTGCTTTTGTATTTAGTTGAATGATGAAGAATGGTATGGGAAACGTTGTTACCCCTGAAGATTCTGTTTTCATAAATGTTTATATCTGTATTTTAACTATATAAGTATGTCTATACTGATAATGTATAATAGTTGAATATAGTGTGAAAGGTAGGGTGTGTGAGGGTGCACGTGCCGCCCCCTGGTGGCGCTAGGTCATCCGGATGTAGAGTTTGTTTTGTTACCCACATTCGACCATCGATTGTCTCAGGACAAGTTTTATATTATATCTTTGCTAAATATCTTCATTTCTATATTATAAATTGTTAAGAAATTCAGTACATATAAGATGTTGATCTGTTTACAAATATTCATCAGTGGCAAACAACAAGGAGGAGACTAATGATTGTTTGATGTGTGGTAACTGAAAATGTCAGATCAACACAATGCCAATTAATATTAAGAGGAAATCTGCTGAGAAAATGTTTTGTTGGCGTTTTGTTTTGCTTGTAAATTAATTACTGGAGTTCACGTTCTAGAGCAATAATACAACTCAGGTTGTTGTATGATGAGTGCATATTTTCTTATAAAATTGATCCTAACGTAAGAAAAGCGTGAAAGTCTTAATCATAACTAAAAATATAAAAAAAACTTAACATAAAGGTGTTTCAACCAATCAAATTAAATGACGTTACATCTACTATTACAGTATATACTTTTATAAGTAGAAACCTGTCCTTGAAATTGAGTTAGTCAGTATTATGCTGGAACATGTCTAAGGCCAGGTTAAAGTTAAGTCCCAAATTGTTTTTAAATTACCCAGCATTCCATAGATATTTGGTCACAAGAGCATCGATTATTTTGTCTTATTTTTACTATCCATGGGCATTCGCGGAAGTGCAATTTATGGAATGAACTTTCTCTGAAAGCTACGAAGCTACGCTCTGACCCATCAGTATATAAGATTTGGAGGAGTTATCATGTTATTCATTGTTAATATTTACGAGCGGGGTTTTATAATTATTTTGTAAATTGATATTGCTCATTTCGAAATTATTTTAGTTGTCTACTTTTTTATTTCTTTCTTAAACAAATCGCCAACAAATATCGGAAAAAGTAAACAATATAAATGTGTATCATGACGCGAGTGAGCTTTCAAATCGAGCTCCACGATGAGGTGAGACAAGCGCTCACCTGTGGGCTAGTGTGGCATTGTGTGGGTCTGGCGGTGTGCGGCGCTGGGCTAACAGTGTGTGTGGCAGTCGACGCAGACGAGATCCGGCGGCTGGGCAAGCGGTTCCGCAAGCTGGACCTGGACAACTCGGGCGCGCTCTCCATCGACGAGTTCATGTCGCTGCCGGAGCTGCAGCAGAACCCGCTCGTGCAGCGCGTCATTGACATATTCGACGCCGACGGGAACGGAGAGGTCTACCTCTTTTGTTTATTGTTCCTATTTGACGGCCCGTGTTATCGGTGTTGACGAATTATCATCCCCCCCTCAACGCCGAGGTTCGAGTCCCACTCAGGGACGTCCTTAGGCTCGTTGTGTAAATGTTTAAGGCTGAGAGCTATCTGCGCTCGCCAATTGCCCGGTGAAGGTATAAAGGCCATCTGTGGCCAACAGCAGTAGTCAGTTCGAAAAAAAACGACTTATATCGGGTTTGACGACCACATGGTGCAGTGGTTGAGACATCGGCTACTACATCGGCAACTACGTCGGGTTCCATCACCGGGCATTACACATATTTGTGTGCATGAACGTGTGTGTATTGGTAGGTAGCTCATGTAATAAGAGGTAGGTTACTTTAGGCCGCTTTTATTTTAGAAATTAAAGTGTATGTTAAATCTTTAATTTGCACCAAATAAATATTTTTTCTTTCTTTCTTTCAAAATGTATTTCATATAAAAATATAAATTATCAAAAATGTGCCTTTTTATTACTGTTAAGGCGTAACGATGCTTGCCTGCGTCAGCTAGTATATAAATTTATAAGGTACCCGTACCACAAGTGCTTGAAGCGTCGCCCTGTTTGCAGGTGGACTTCAAGGAGTTCATCCAGGGCGTGTCGCAGTTCAGCGTGAAGGGCGACAAGCTGTCCAAGCTGCGGTTCGCGTTCCGCATCTACGACATGGACAATGACGGCTACATATCCAACGGGGAGCTCTTCCAGGTCTGGTCGTTTTTTAATCTTACCAAGTAAACAGGACAGTCAAGACGCTCACCTGATGGTAAGTGATACGCCTGACCATGACAGAGCGGCATTGATGGATACCAACAACTGATAGATACTACAGTTATTTTTGTCCATCAACGCCACACTACGCGGGACACCCGAGACAACACAGGTCTCTTTACAAGGTAATTTTGCTAGCTACAGTGCCCTCATCCCGGAACACAAAAGTGCAAAACACTGGTATTTCCCGGTACGATATCTGGCACTGCGGTGGTACCTACCTAGACGACTCAGTGCCGAGTCTATCGCCTATTGAAAAGACTTGTTTAGGCAAAGATGGTCTCATAGTTATCGCACACGGTACATACCCTTTTTTTTAATTTTCCTTTTCTCGCTCCCCTTTTGACAAGACAAGAGCGTCGGCAGCTCGCGACTTTTAAGATAACCTACACTAAAGTATTTTTTATCTTCTATAGGCAGACATTTGACCTCCATCTCTGATGTCTCTGATGGTAAGTGATGATGCGACAGGATGGATCACAGACATCCGAATATACAATTAGACAGGACAAGCCGCCAAGTTTATAGGCAGTCCCAGTGTCGAAATTTCTTTTCGGTTCTTACCTGTGAAAAGTTATTATATTTCTTGGTAAATTTACTGATTCATTGCGATGATGGCATGTTACAATTGCACAGGATGGCATTTTGGAAAAAAAACGTTAATTTCTTCTAATAGTCGTGCGTCTTCACTCGTCTCACAGAGCGTAAACTGGCAGCCAGTGTATGCTCGTTAAGCTTACATTGTCGCACTTTAAACGCGGCTTGCCCCATCTCTTGTATTGGGAAATCTGTGGGATGGATCATGCCTGCCTAGAAACAGCCTATTCACTCTTGCCTTGAAGACGGCCAGTTGTAATGATCGGGGAACACATAAGGAGGCAAACAGTTCCATTCTTATCCAGTCTTACCCGGATGAAGACAACATTTCCGTTATTTTACATATTGTTTGCTAATATGATGACGTATGTTATGTGAACAAGGTCATGGCACGTTGTATAAACATTGTTTTCACGTGAAAACAATGTTGTGTGTTGTGGTACGTACCAAGTTAGAAAAATTAGAATGTCTTAATATATGTTCTCAACTTTTTTAGCAATAACATATGACGTTGTTTTGTTTGTCGTTCTGTAAATGGTTTTTATCGCAACATGTGTTTGGGTCCTCAGAAGAACTGTTCGCAAACTCAATGCTAAAGCCTTAGTCCAACAGCGGATTGCTGTATTAGTTGTCATTGCATTTGTGATGAAGTTGTGCAAAGGCCTTCTGCCGCCTACAGCATTAGTCAGAAAACAGTTGTGGTCTTACGTTGAGTTTAAATCACTGAGAAATATAAGTATCGTGGGTTCTAATCCCATCAAAATAGTATAGTGAAAGTAAGAGAAAGGACATTGCAGGCATTCTGGATGAGGGCACTTTAGCTAGTATAATACTGGGTATAAAAGACCTAACATTTGACGACCCATTTGGTGTTGCGGTTGAGAGGTCGGCTGCAATACCAAGGGTTCCGGGTTCGATCCCCGGGCAGTACAAACATTTGTGTGCATGAACATGTCTGTTTGTAATGGTCTGGGTATTTTCTATGTATAATATGTATGTATTTACAAAAAAAAGTTATATATGTATGTTTATCCGGTATCGACTGGCGATATATCGAGGTGATGAAGTGTCTCTCCAACGCAGCGACGATGACCGTTCAGATCCAAGACCAGCGGACAAGACCCATCCAATTGCGTCGTGGTCAAGACCCTTGACTGGTCTGAACGAGGCGTCAACGTCAACGTCAATGGAGAGTTTGCTGACGATATCGTCATCGTGGCAGAGTCATCGGAAGAGCTTGCGAGATGCTGAACAGCCTAAATGAATCTTCCCGACGAGTTGGGCTTGGCATGAATTTGGACAAGACGAAAGTCATGTTCAACAGTCGTGTCATGCCACAACCGATATGCTTCGATGGCGTCCGTCTCGAGGTTGTGCAGGAGTATATCTACCTGGGCCAAACCATCCAACTTGGCCGGCATAACTTCGAGAAGGAGGCTAGTAGGAGGGTTCAGTTGGGCTGGGCGGCATTCGGTAAGCTACGTCATGTCTTAACGTCAACTATTCCGCAATGCTTAAAGACGAAAGTCTTTGAGCAATGCGTCCTACTCGTGCTAACATACGCAGCTGAGACATGGACACTGACTGCGGGATTGGTTCACAATTTCAAAGTCACACAACGCGCAATGGAGCGAGCTATGCTTGGAGTCTCTCTTGGGGATAAGATCAGAAATGATTTAATCCGCAAGAGAACTAAAGTTACCGACATAGCCCGCCAGATCAGCAAGTTGAAGTGGCAGTGGGCTGGTCACGTATGTCGTAGAACCGATGGCCGTTGGAGCAGACGAGTTCTGGAGTGGAGACCGCGTCTTGGCAAGCGTAGCGTAGGACGCCCTCCGGCCGATGGACCGACGACTTGCGGAAGGTCGCTGGTGGGAGCTGGATGAGAAAAGCGGAGGACCGGGATATCTGGCGCAAAATGGCGGAGACCTATGTCCAGCAGTGGACTGCGATAGGTTGATGAGAAGAGATGTTTGTATTTACAAAAAAAAATACGTTTTTCCATTGTATAGTAACCATATACAGGCTAATGCTTAGTTGGCTAGATACCGATGAGTGAATGTCAGTGAATATTAATTTTATGTTCCATCATACAGGTGTTGAAGATGATGGTGGGCAACAACCTGAAAGACACGCAACTGCAGCAGATAGTGGACAAGACGATCCTGTTCGCGGACAAGGACGAGGACGGCAAGATCTCGTTCGAGGAGTTCTGCAACGTGGTGGGCAACACCGACATACACAAGAAGATGGTGGTCGACGTCTAAGGCCTCCGTCTCCGCCTTCGCCGCTCTAGCTAGAACACTATTCAAATTGCGCGACGGTGCCGCACGCATGCTAACTGACAAACAAACACACATACATACAAACACACACACACACACACATACATACATACAAACACATACATGCAAACACACATACATGCAAACACACATAAATGCAAACACATACGAACACACACACATATAAACACACATATTGTTGAGATGGGACCACACAGTCTGTACTGTGACGGAACCATCGTCACATGATTATTTATTTACAATTCTTGTTAAAACAAAAAAAAACTATTGTTATAATTACATTATTATACATCAAAACTCTAACTAGTCAATAAGCTTATTGACCGACAAGCTCGGGCAAAAACTTTATTGACCGGTTATAGGTTTGACTGTAACAAAACACGTAGGTTGGCACTTAAAATCTCATTCATAGGTACAAATACTTGCACTGATAGTGTATATAACGAAGAGTAGTAGAAGTAAAATTAGCGTTATTTGTTTAGTATATTTATATAAACAATAAACTGCCAGATGCACAATCTCACTCAAAAAGTGTCCGCGGCAAAGTCTGCCCATCTCGTTAGTTGGGCAGAATTTTCATTCAAATCACGTCGCTCGTTACATGTCATAATGACATGGTAGTGGCTCGCGCTTTTGATTTACTTTTGAGGTACTCTTTTTATGACGCGTTAAGGTTAAAATTTAAATGAATAATAATATGATGTAAATATTAGACGACCATTTGGTGTTGCGGTTTAGACGTCGACTGCAACACCAAGGGTTCCGGGTTCGATGCCCGGCAGTACAAGCATTTGTGCATGAACATGTCTGTTTGGAATGGTCTGGGTTTTTTCTATGTATAATATGTATTTATTTACAAAAAAAAGGATATAAGTATGTTTATCGTTGTTTACTACTATGGGTACTAAACATGGCTTTCACGCTCAACTTGGGGCTAGATGGCGCTGTTAAAAAATCACGTCGTTTTGATTTACTTTTGTGGTGGTCTTTCTATGACGCGTTAAGGTTAAAATTTAAATGAATAATATGTTTAAATATAACAAATAAATCTATGCGTATGTGTCATGGGGGATATTTTTTTGGTTGATGTTTCTTCGTGATTGTGCACCGTTTAGTTAATTATTGATCTTAGTATCACGTATCATTAATAATAGTCATCATTTAAACATTACAAAAATTCTCACAGAAAACTCCTTTTGATTATTTATATGAGATAATAGGTGCAAGTACAAACATTTTTAACAAAATCATTTGTGTTAGGTTAATAACCAAAGTAATATGCCTTAGGCAAAAATACGTTAAGTCTATCTAGACGAAGTTGTAGATGTCGGAGCTTGTCAAGACATATGTTAACAGGTTTTGTGCCATAGGGTCAATAGACCTGCATCCACACTTGGGCTAAGCTTATACAATTTGGCAACTCAGCGTCGATGACATCATTTTACAATGTACTTACCAACTTTCAATGGATCCATAATCCACTTTTAGGCCTGTACTCTAGAACGAGGCTCAACTTTCATCTTTACTTAAATTGCGTTAGAAAGGGATAGCGCTATATACGATAAATAGTGGCATTCCTTTCTAACTCTATTTAAGTAAAGTTCAATGCTTGATCAATCATTCTAGAATATAGGCCTAAGACTAATTACATTTCAGTTCGTTCATACTAATAATGTTTTAAATTTAAACGAAAGCCGTGTTAATGTAAACGACATCTTTATCGAGGTATTAACGTTATCGTATAAACCAAGTTTAACAAAGCTACATTGAAGGTTGTGGTAATATTGAGACAGTGATGACGTCATCGGCGGCGCAGAATTGTACAAATCGCAAAATGTCAAACGGTCGCAAAATGTCCGCATCAGGAATGGTTCAATTGGCTTAATGTCCAGTTCACAAAATATTACATTCCAGAATTTCCAAAATTAGGTGAGAGAGATCATTAATTTATTTGGTAGCAGAAACAAGTACTAGGAGACCATAACTAATGCAGAGGTTCGAGTTCCGAAAATAAATGTTTAATTTATCAAATCGATGACATTTTACTTTCGTAACAAGAACTTCTAGGTTATGTATTGTCTCCTAGTTCTTTTTTTTCTGATCATCAACTTTAAATAAAAATCACGTTAAAATAATTTGAACATTTTGCGAACTGGACATTTGGCGACCACTTTACATTTTTGCAATTTAGACATTCTACACCTAAACGCACACACTTTCGCAATTACACTATTACTTTGCACCGAATGGGTGTGCGTGAAGTATTTGATTTCGTGAATCCGCAGTTTCAGTATCCTCGTCCGCAGCGCCCTCTATGGTGCGGCGCGGCACCGTCGCGCGCCCTCTATCTTAATTCATTTACATTTTAAATCTTAAGATTTACATACGTTTACAAATTATAATTATTATACATATATAATACTAGATATGTTAGACAAAACTTTTATCGTAGTCAAATCAAATGTAGGGTTTTTATTTTGTTGTGGTAATTTAAGTTAGTATTGTTATTTAGTGTTTTATGTTTCGATCGGTCGGGTCCGGCAGCGCTCGGCGCGTAGCTCGCTCTCATACTGTTCATATCTCTAATGTCTTACAAATCTTGTTGCCTTACCTGGATTTTATAATGTGAGTCCTTGTGACTGTGAGAGTGAAATATTGAAAGAAGCGACCATTTTATATCTGTGTGTTTCTATAATATTGTTTTAAATACCTACATAATGTTGAAAGCGTTTTAACAAATTTATTAATTAGGTACTTACACGGAAATGTTGGCCACGTCTCGGTCTCGTTTAATTTACTTAATGCTAACATTTTCGTAGACTTAACGATGAAAGCGAATGTAACTAGTCTTTAGTGTTAGTGGCGTTTGACGCCCGCAGCGTCTGCTGTCGCAGCGCCGTAGCACCGCCGCCGCTTGTATCCATAGGACTATTCCCGGAATTTCACGATATATGAATCAGAATGTCTACATGATCGTCGTGGTATCGCTATCGTCTGGTAAGGTTTTTTTTGTTAAATGCATTAACACTTTCACAGTAATCAACCAGAGACAAAAACAATTATTTATTGGTTACCGGCGACTGACATGGCGCTGAAAGTCAAAATCCGTTTTTCCAATTTAGGCTTACGATAAGGTCGTCAAAACAATATAAATTGCAATACGAAATATTTCTATTATTTTAGGAACACAATATTAATATTTATATTGGATCTTTATGAGATAATAATCACAATTTAATAATAAGATTTAAACATCATTTTAAAAACTGAAATATACGACATGTATGTGATCTGAAGGAAGCATCACCGTTCGATAGTGAATGTATCGGCGCGGCTGTGCTACGGTGTTGCATAGTGCAAGGCATTCCCCCCTCCCCCTTCTTCCCCTCCACCCACCCTTTCTTTCCTCCCTCAGATCCTGACGGCCCTGAAGTGACGTCGTCCATCGCAGCCCAACCCTCCGCGACTTACCACTAGTTCACATAGATTACGTTGTTTATTGTACAAATAATTATATCTTTAACAAATATTGTTTCGTGTTATTTTTTAAGTAATTTAACTAATTTTATTTGGAAGAATCTTATACAGTAAGCGAACATTTGGATCATAGCAATAGTAGACGCGGCCCTCCGTCCGCTATCGTCTCGTCTGTACTTTTCAAATTAGGGTAGTGACCGGCCGGAGCGAGGCACCGCGTGCCTTACCTTGCACTAGATAATTTTGTCTGAAAATAAATAAGGTGTACATTCACGTGCAATTAAACAAATGGCTAGAATCTGGAGTAAATGTTAATTCTGAAAATTACAAAAAAAATAAAAATAAGATGGTATGGTACAGTCACATGCAATTAAATGTATACATGGATATAATCTCAAGTTTTTTCACACTTAAGCATTATTCTACAGACTCAACATTGATCTTTACTTAAATTGAGTTAGGGATGGCGTTATTTAACGTATAGTGCGCTATCCATTTCTAACTCTACTCAAGAAAAATCAACGCTTGAGTCTCGTTAAAGAATGCGGACCTCAAAATTACAAAAACTTATAGCCGCTTTAACAGTATATACTTTATAACCGTAACTCCACAGCCAAGCTATGTGCTTTAAAATTCAGTGAGCCTTTATAGGCTGATGATGATGACTTTATAACCATCATATAAATATACTGTTAAAAGGTGCTCATTTTTATAATTTTAAAACAACAATCATTTATTTAAAAATTATGTCCATGAAATATAATAATGACTGTACGCCTTAAAATTAGTATCTATACGTTATATGCGCAAAAACTGAGGTGATCATTGAGATGGGTAAATGTTTCAAGTCACATCCAGCGTTTTGGATACAGTTGGATTCGTGGCTCCCAACCCAAACCTAGAGTAAGTGTGCAGGCGCAGGGCAGGCGGTGTGACCGGCCGCTCGCTCGCACGTGAATCTTGGTAATATCTAGTCACTGCTGTTGTGTTATACAGATCATAACTAACATTAGTGTAACCCTCGGGGGCGCCTCGGCGTTGTTGATAGTTTAAATGTTTATGTCGACTTCCACTGTGGGTAGCGTTCGCAGCTTTAACGTGAATTTCAATTCTAGCAATACACATAACGGAGCCTTACTCGGGATGTTCTTCCCTTAGATTTTGTACACTAGCCGTTACTTTACCATGTATCTAACGCTGCAGAGTATCAACTGGCGCACATAGCTATTTTTATAATGTGTGGTTGTTTCAAAGTGTATCGTAGGGCGGTAAGTTGTTCGAATGTTAATGCTCCAACGTATTAGCTGAAGTTGAGCAGTGTGCGTGTGCTCGCGGCTGGGATGTCTCTGTGTCGTCTGCTCATCTCCATCACTAGGTAGCATGTCCTAATTAAGTCTACTCTAAAGTGGAACTGATAAGTTTTATTAAATATTGAGATTTCAAACTGTATTTTTATTGTTTATACCCAAAAATCTCTACCTGGTAACAATGAGAGTGAATCTATGTATAATATGTATTTACAAAAAAAATATGTGTTTATCTGTTGTTTAGTATTCATATTACAGGCTAAATGCTTAATTTGGGTCTGTGGTTTGGCACTGTTTGTATGTCAGTGATTTATTTAACTTTATAATATTTTTTAATTTAACTATAATATGTGCATAATTTTTATTTCAAAAATACCCCATTTATATAATTCAATAAAAATAAATAATCCAGCACACTGAGTGCCATGTATGGACAGGTATACTGGTGTACCAAAACATAAATGAAAGGCATTATTGAAATATGTTTTTCATATAGGAATGTATTGAAAACTAAGGCAGAACATACATAGGAAACTATCTAACATGGTAACATTATGCATACTTATGTTAGAGATTGAACCCCTTAGGCTTTTGCTACCAGTCAAACAAGTCATCAAATATATCAAAAATATTTTTTAGATGAATATATTTCATTAGGTTTCCCAAAAAAACAATGAAAATGGCTTTGTATGCAGTAATCTACAAGTTAGGACTACCTTTATCAATATCAAAGTGGGTTGTTATTCAAAAAGAAAATGAATTAAAATTATTTATTTACACTAAATACCTACTTAATAATGAATCAGATTCAAACAAATCTGGTTGCTATAGCTAATAACTTTGTATAGTCAGCCCCCTTTGGCATGTGTTCGCTCTTTGAGGATAGTTCGCAGAATGGTTGGGATGGGGACATGGATTCTATTGCCCAGTGGAGTGCCGTTGTCATCTATCAGAACTACATTGTTGCTGTCAAACTTAGGCACTTTGGTGTTCTGCGTTTGCTTCATACCAACAAGGATACCTTTCTTCTTTTGACCTTTGATTGCAACCATTACTCTATCTCCGATGTAGCCAACACCTGAAATATATGACTTTTAGTTATAGAAATCCACTGAACTGGTGTTAACGTGTAATTATATGCCTTGACAAGAGTTTATATTGATAACTTTTTGCTTAGTCTGAATTATAGAGTTTATTACAAAGTTAATAGTGTTTGTTTAGTTGAACTTACGTTTTTTGTTATAAACACAAATCACTTTTGGTGGTTTGCCTTCTGCCATAGCTCGCTTTCCGATCTCAGAGTTATCTACGACTCTTAGCCGAGTTAGTAATCTTACTTCGTTTAGACATGTAGTAGTGTGAAAGCCACATGTTGGCTGTGTAGTACTTATTTTACTCAATAACGCTCTGAACATCTTTATGTAACTTGTCTTTTAAGAAATAATCGAAAAAATATTAGAAAAGTAGCATTAAGAATGTTTTGTATGAGGTTATGTTATTGTCAAATTTGACATTGATGGTTTTTTATTCCGACATGGTTTAAGTAAAACTTTATTATACAGCCATGTGCATGCGTAAATGAGCGTAGTGATTCCCAAAATAAATGTTAATAAATTTATTATAGCTGTAAAAGGCTTATCATGATTCAGCTCGGCATTTAATAGGTGTCTACGCCATGTTGTCATTTTTATCGTCTATTTCCGAGTCCATGTCGGAAGTGGTTTCCAGCGTATAACGAATATTTTTTTTTTACAATATTGGTTCGCGTTTGACGCCGCCTTGCCTGATGTTAAGCACAGACGATGCGCCTAGGATGGAGTACGCTTACCTAGATAAGAACCTATTCACTCTTGATTTAAAAAATCCCCAGATTGTACTTTTCGGGAAACACAAACTCGGGCAGCAAGTTCCACAGCTTCGCAGTGCGAATAAAAAACGAGGATTTAAAACGCTTCGTACGACACTTTCGAATATCCACCGTGTACGGATGGCGTTTTGCTGACCGCCGGGTAGTCCGATGTGAAAAAGGGCTTGGTGGAACAAGGTCATGCAGTTCCTGTGCACACTCCCCGAAGTGTATACGGTAGAAAACCGAGAGACTTGCGACTCTACGCCGGTGTTCAAAGCTTTGCAGCCGACTCTCGACTAGAGAGAAGTTTCCGATCAACCTTTTGGCACGCCTCTCGAACGACTCTAGAGCTTCCAACTGATACTTGGCTGATCCGTCCCAAAGATGAGAACAATATTCCATACAAGCTCTCACTTGCGCTTTATAGAGAGCAAAAAGCTGTTGTGAAGTAAAATATCTTCTCACCCTTGAGAGAACGCCAAGAAGGTTCAACAGCTTCAATTCAAAGAAGTTGAAGCCAATTGAGTTTTGGACTCAATAAATGGACCAAAGTTAAGAGTCGATGTAAGAGTCGTGCCCAAAAGTTGGAGGCTCTCGGTTACCGGAATGAGTACACCTTGGAAAGTAGGAGTAAGCTCAAAAGCTCTCTTTTTCGAAGAAAATAGACACGCTTGGGTTTTGTTAGCGTTGAATCTAACAAGATTGTCATCTCCCCAATCGGCAACTGCCCTTAATGATAAGTTCAAACGCTCAACCATTGACTGTCTCAAAGTCTGAATTTTAGGCCCACTTGCACGCGCATTGGACTCGCAGCTCTCAACGTCGTGCTGCCATCTGCATACCCAAGAATACCAGGCTTTAGCAGGTCGTTAATATGCAGCAAAAAAAGCGTCGCAGAGAGCACTGACCCTTGGGGAACCCCGGCATTAAGAACCTTAGCACCTGATCCATCTATACCTACTTTCATGGATCGGTTCCTCAAGAAATCTGAGATCCAAGTACAGAAACCAACGGGCAAGCCGTACGAAGGAAGCTTGTTTACCAGACCATCAAGCCAAACTCTGTCAAAGTGTGCCTTGGAAATATCTAAAGAAACTGCAAGTGCTTCGCCGTGGTTCTCTAGAGTTCTACTCCATATGTATGTTGCATACGCTAGAAGATCTCCTGTTGACTCCTGTTGAATTCGAAAGTTTCTGCCAGTGAAGTCCCAGGGATAAAATTTATTAAGCGAGATTTATCGTCCCAAGGCTTGAAACATTAGATTTAGTGCTTTGAACAAACGACTGCTGGAGATTACCGATTTTGAAACAGTTTTGGCATATCTTTATGAGTCTGTTGATATCGCTTTTTATCCGCTATTATAAAATCTCGTCAATTTTCACGTTTGTTAAATTCATCTGCAATGAAGTTTATTCTTAAATAATGATTTTCTTTCATCCCAACATCTGCTCTATCTAACGGCTAACAGTTTATCAAAGTACAAGTGCCAACGTAGATCAATATCATTGGTCTATATCGGGCCACTGTCGGGCACAGGCTTCCCGCACAGCATAGGGAGCGTTCAAGTATTACGTAACACAATTTTTGAAGATTTTTAACATTAAAAAGAAGGATGTATTTATGTCTTTAGAAATTTCCTCCGACATGACCTGAACGTCTTCGCTAGAGTGCGACGAGGTGCGTGCGTGTAACTGTACGAATTTGACTGAAGTCAGTCTTAGTCAAGCTGGAAATAAACTTCACTAAGTACCCATGCGTTCGAAACGACCATGAGGCAACAACACAACTTGGGCCACCATAACGCAAAAGTAAAGCAAGAACCTAAGGACCCCTTTTTCTATATACGTAATCAACGTCACGATCGTCTAAACTTTACCGTCTGCAGCAAAACAAGGGGAAAGGTTCCCCTTGTTATGCCAAACCTTAACCACTAACGATCTATTACAAATCAAACAAAAATATTGATTATTCAGTTAAGAAAACAAACAGACAGACAAAGCGACACCCGATCTAGGCTAGCCACAACAAAGCTTAGCGTTCGATACCCATAACATCGCGCACAAAGCTTGTCGCGCTGACAGGCGTACAAACGAGTTCATTGAGGTACGTGTAATGGATCCGGAAGAGGCGCGAACCGGAGACAAAAAGGGCCGGACGCGAATACCAGAACCAACTTTTAAGACACGTTCAAAAGGTGCAAACAATGATTAAGGTATTGACAGAAGGCATATTGCGAACCTTCGTTTGTTTAAGATCTGTTCCCACTATTAACAGATGTAAAGGCCATTTACCGCTGACAGCATTAGTTATTTAGAAAAAGTTAGAAACTTGTACTTCGTGCAAATATCTCACTTCATGTTGTTGCTGTTGCGCTTTGTAGGTATATATAAGTGCTACTGGATGACCATTGCAAGTGGGAACTCAGATATTAAGAGAAATAAACTTATGAATTTTGAGCAGATGCTTTTAATAGTTTTAATACAAAATGAAATAATATTATATTTCACTGAAGAATAAATAATATTCACACTTTAACACAGCGCCATTCTGGCAGTATCGTAAGCAAAAGTTAGTTTCATACTTGTAAACAAAAGTTTTACAATGGATACCTATTAAACGACTGCATACATTTTCAAACACGTAATATAAATAATTGTGAATATTACTCTACATAGAAATACTGTGTGATTTTCCACAATTGGGTACGTTCCAATCGGCTATTTAGAGACTTGCAAGTAATACATTTTCTAATATATTCCCGCTGATGTTTCGACTGGATAAGTAGGTAAAATAATTATTGTTTTCGATTGTGTAGGAACCTGTAATACAAGTATCTCCCTGCACGAAAACGATAATAAAGACAGGTTGTCAGAGCAGATCGACTGAACCTAATTAAGCTGTACGTAAGACACAGTTGCAAAAGAGGTGAAGTGGCTAAAACGAGGAAGAGTGACCAATTAAGATCTTCACAGTTATCTCCCTACAAGACCTTAAAGTTTGTAACCTAAATGTGCTGTTAGGTATAATCTTGACATAAAAAGGGTATGTTGCAGTAGTTATCCCTTCTGTACGTTGTATTTCAGCGGCTTCTCGCCCCGCCCCCTAATGACGTAAATCGAGATGGCTCTTCTTTTGTTTTGTTTCCGATAACCACGCAATCCGCTCCTTATTGGGTTACCGCCTTTAATCAGCGCCTCGCTAACGACCCGCGCGACGCTCATTGTGTAATCAATACTCTTTGATTCGCTCCAATAAAAATGAGTAATTGAATCCACCTCGATCTCCAGTTGCGGGTTTAACGAGTGCTCGCTACTTATTCCCTTTGGAACAAGACGCAGAATTGCAAAGTTGTAGTCAGCTTTTGACGTTACTACAATACACCAATAGGTTTTTTCGGAAAAACAATAAGTTTGCATTGATAGAGCCCAAAAAACTACCTTCTCGAGCGTTCTGAACATTGGTTTTAAATCGCTTCATGATCCGAGGGCGGTGGGTTCCTGGGTATTGCCGCATAGTGGAAGTCACTTTATTCCCCCAGATTGGTTAGGACATTGCCGAATCACCTGCAAGTGTGAAAGAAAGATGATTCCGTGATTCAGAAGGCACGCTCGGTCCCAGCTGCTATTTTACGGGCCGCGTTGGGCCCGCGGCGTTACAGTAACATGTACTCGTATATTATACGCAATGAAAGATCTGTCAAGAGATGAAGTAAAATCAACGTTTTTAAAAACTTTGTTTTTGAATCCAGGTGGTGCTACATTTTTGTGTACGTGTTATATCTACGTGTTTGTTGTAAAGTACCTAGTTATATTATTTTTCAAATATGACAGATTGGATTCCAAATAAATATATATCGTATTGTTGGAATAGGTTGACGCTGTTTCACTTTATTGGTATCTACGAGTATCTCCGACAAATAAGTAACATCACAGATAATATATGTAACATCTACCTGCTTCATGGTCCATTCAAATACTGAAGCTAGAATAAAAAAATATTTGTCAAAAGTACCTATCGAATAACGAAGGGTATTTAATACATGGCTAGGTACATGGGCGGTGGTGTCACTTACCATGGGTGGTATACTTGTTTGCCTCCTTTTCAATAAAAAAAACTTTATTAAAGGTAAGGTTTACTGACAGAGCGCTGCTTCCCGTTCTCTTCAATGTTTTGTCTGAAAGCTGTATCTTACGGCACCCACGGAAAGAGTAAAGCATATCACGAATCCATACTTTTTTACATTATTGGTGAGAATTGTATTTTCACCTGCCGTCACCACAAAGCCTGGGAACACCGATTACAAATTGTACATTGTTACACGTAATCTGGAAGTTTTGGGTCAAATACGGAGAGACATTTTGCATAGGAGGGTTAAAATGGAATACCCAATGAATACATCAGGAGATGAGCCAAAGTACCCAGTACCTAATGTGAATAATTTTAGTTATAGCCAGCATTTGTACTGGCATTATTAAATAATTAATTAATCATAGTTTGAATTACTTTAGGTAAATACCTAAAAGTAATTCAAATCAAATTCAAAATCAAATGTATACATAAATGTATACATAAATATTTAAATTAATTTGCCTCTTAAAATACTTACTACCTTCAAAATGTTTATTGATTTCGATTTTTTATAATTTTACTAAATGATGTGCATAATTTATTGTACTATGGTTATTAAATAATATATATAAGCCTAAGCTTGATGTTTCTCCGTTTTTATCTGTCTTATTATCGTTGTTTTGTGTATTTTAAGGAGTTTTGTTTGTGATTACACAATATTTTAGTATGTTTTGATTGCTTAGTGATTGATAATGTACTTACTAGGTAAATTCTACCTAATGAAAGTAACTAAAAAGTAGGAACCTTATCTCCTAACTATACTATTCACCTGATAAAACGTACTACTCTACCTTTATTGAATAAGTTTCATCATATGCGAAGGTTGGTTCAGCAAAAGAAGGATCTATAAATCTTGTTACAATATTACAGCCAACATCAACTTTTGTATTTAAATTTGTACTTAATGATAAAAAGGTACCCATTTATAAAGACTTAAGTTTGAGTTTTTAGTTTGGAGCACTTCCTCTGGTGTTTACCATAAAAGTATATTTCTCCTTATCTTAATTTTATTTAAATATTTAAATGGGTTTGTACCATTTAAATATTTAAATAAAATTGAATTCAGGTACGAAACGTTTTATTATAATTTAATAATTAATTATATTTCAATGAAACTCTATCTATTGGTCTACTAAAAATGTTTTTCTGTTTTTTTAAATAATGTTTTTATTACATAAAAGGTTGTGAAAAAACCGGCAGTTTTTAAAGATTGCAATTGGATATGTTATTGGAACATCTTTACATAGACATGCATTGGTATGTTGATGCCTTGACAACAATATAGGTACAGTGGCAATCGCAGTGATACGTTACGGTGTTGATCAGCTGAATGCAATGTTGATGGATATGTTGTGTGGTGTTCGGTGATCACGATTGGAGCGGGTCCCGCGCTGCACCGCCGAGCCACTCTTCACGCGAACCCGCCGCCATTTTGAAAGAGGTGGCGAATCAAATAATGGAGAAATTTAATCAATGCGCTGCCGACGACTTTTACTTACGTGTGTTCAGTTAGGGTGGAGAATCGCACGTGTGCGTTCCGAGGGGTGGCGAAAAAAATGTAGCGTGTGTGCAACTGGTTTAATAGGTGGGTCGGCCCCAACCCCGCTGGTACCGAGTTCTTTGCGGTCGTAAATTGAAATGAAATTGCATAATTTGTCGCCGTGCGCCGAGGCGCTGCGTCTAATGAGGCCCATTTTGCCCGCGCCCGGAGCACATAATTGCGGCGACATTGCTCTGCACAACGCCTAAGTAGGCTCCCATTTTAACCTAAATGCACAGGAAGTCAGCAACCTTTGCAACTTTGAATGCAATCTGCTGCCATACACTGATTTCTTTAACCTGATACCTTAGCTGGACAGAGATTGAGATGATTATTTGTGAAATTGTAAACTGAACATTGGCGCATTCAGTTCCCCCTGTCACAGTCTGCTGTTAATCTCGGTCTTTTGACAGTGCATCATTCAATAAGAACTCCTATGATGAATATAATATGCTTAAAGGAGAGTTTTAGAGTGTTAAGCCAAAGCTCAAAGTTGTTTTTAAAGCTTCCGTTAACATTGCAAATGGATAAGCAACAAAACGGGTCATAAGGAACAGTTATTTGGAACGTATGGCGCAGATGACTGCTGGAAGATATAACTAGGAAACTAACGCATTATTTTGTGTGTTGGAAGAGCAATGTCCGGCACGAGAAGGTCGGCACGATCGGAGTGATACTATGGTCTCACAAAAAACCGACGGGGAACAACGCTGTGCGGTGTTTTTCGGCGAGTGAGGAATGATAGCTGGAATTCCTGTACCTTGTTTTTCCGTTTTCTTTTTTAAAGAATGCAAGGAACTCGTTGCTCATTCCAAGTAGCGAGTGTCTATGGGTAGCTATAACTAACCATCATCCGTTAGCTTGATTGATTGATTACTTACCTAAGATAATTATGAGGGATTTTGTAGTTTACGTTCACGATGTTAACACAATGTATAACCCCCTTCAATGTTTAACCCGTTTCATTATATTCTTGTCGCTGTAACTGTATAGTCTTACCTACCTCAGCATATGTATATGCGTTCTTCATACATTAGAAATGATGAAAAAGTGAATGTTTTTTATAATAGGAAGCACTAGCAAGATTATTTATCTAAAATTAAAATTTTGATTTTAAAAATTAAGATTGAGAAAAAAATAAAGATTTCCAATTATATATACCTTAAAAGCATTTAGATTTTCATTGAAGGATTGAGAAGGATTTCATTTGGCTCCCTCCAACCAGTGTCCTATAGAGCCCCGACCCCAATCGGCCAATCCGCACTGGGCCCGCGTGAATGACTAAGGCCTATACACCCTTTACGGGTAGGCTCGTGTTCCTCGTTGGGATGTTTAATGGGCTGTTGGTGATGAACAGCATTCAGATGATTTATCCATAAGCCATTTCGCTAGTTGTATTTTTAATAACAATTCATTTATAGTTCAATTGTCAGTTGTCAGGAAAGAAAACAAATTCCTAATTAAAATAAAACTCACATTTACACTTCTCTTGTTTCTAAAAATATTCGTTTTTAATCTATATAAAAGTTATTTACGACAAATACATTTATAAACTATATGAAGGTACAAATGTATGTGCTTTGAATTGTGATCTAATTCTAAAAATATCATCCATGATATTGATGTTTTTAAATAGCATAGGCGAACGGTGACCGGCATAGCCTACAGCATTTACTAATTGTAATGCTATTGGGCAGGACATACAGTGCATACAGCTGATAGTCTGGTTAAAGAGACGGGTGTCCGACAGATATCTGTTGCTAGTGATTTGTTCGCGTGTAATTTATTAGGGGTAGCCTATTTCAGCAGTAAGGAGGTTGACAATGAATATACTTTATGCTAGAATATTAAGAGCTCTCTCTCTGTCTTCAACCTATCGCAGTCCAGTGCTGGGTGTAGGCATTTTGCACCTGATATCCCGGTCCTCCACTTTCCTAATTCAGCCTTTATTATCGACCTTTCACACTACTTCTTAGCGTGTCGTAAAATATATAATCAGACTGTAGAAGCCCAAAAGATGAAAGACGGACAACAAAAGTACAGACACGTAGGTGATAGAGTTATCATGAAATCCTGCTGCGAACAACTGTTTGGGCAAGCACGATACGACATAAGGTGAACCATCGTTGTGGCTTCCCTGCAAAGACCTCCTACGTAAATCGTGACCATCCGGAAAATCTAAATCTGGCCAAATTAATCCTACTCCGACCTGTCAGAGTCCGAAGCCTATTTAAAGACTGCCAGATAATACGTTTCCAGGTGAACGCTTCTCATCAAGGGGGGCAAAGGGATCTGGTAACCTATCCCATCCCAGCTTGCAAGTAACTATCCCACGCCAAAGATGCAGTCTTTCGGTCTTAATGTACAGAGGATAAACAGACTTGTGAATAAAATTAAATTGATTACTGTGAATTAAATATCAACCCATATCACGAAAATCAAGTAATTTTAACAGTAAAATACATATTGTGAGTGACAGTGTAGGTAGGCTCTTCGGCGTAAGCTTTACGGAATAAGCAGTGCGCGTGTCGCCGCGCTGGGAGCCCGCCAGAGCGTGGGGTGCCACTGTCAGCGTGTTTTAATAAATAATAATGAAATCTCTCTTTTAAAAAATGCAACCACAGACATTCATAAAGTGCCACCCAGCCCCAATTTAAATAAGAGCTTGTATTATAATGGGTTGACTAAAATTGGGTATAAGGGGTAAACCGAAAACGATTTGCATGTCAACAATCAAATTTTTCCTTTTAATACACGTAAGATTACCATTGACATACCTATAATATAATTACGATTTCGAAACTCGTTTTTATTCATGACATTCAAAGTATTAACGTACCTAGTAGGGAAATCGTTCTTTCTTGCCCGGTGAAGATATGAAAAATATCTGTAGCCAACAAAAAAAGAATATATAAAAAACCAATTCTTTTTACTCTCCTTTTTGGGGTTCGTAGCCAAATGGCAAAAAACTGTGAACCGCTATTAGGTTTTAATAAGAAATATTTTGGGGTCCCTCATTCATTGAAATGTAACTCAAAAATTTTGTTTTCATCCTACCCCCACGTGTGGGGTATCAATGTGTAGAGCTTGAAAAATAATATCGAAGTTTCTAATATATTTTTTTTACAAATTGAATAGTTTGCGCGAGAGACACTTCCAAAGTTGAAAAAAGTGTGCCCCTCTTGAGTTTGAACGATTTCTGGTGTGTAGTTTTTTTGATACGTCATAAAGGGTGAACCAGGTGCCTAAGTAAATAAAAATGATTTTATTTCTTGTTACTTGCTGCTGCGGAACCCTCCACGTGCGAGTCCGACTCGCGCTTGGCCAGTTCTTATAATTTACGAATACCTGTAGACTCGGTATCATCACCGCAGGGCCAGATTTTGTCCCGTAAAATACGAGTGTTTTGAACTTCTGTAATCTCTTTGAATTTTTTAAATTTCCGGGTAAAAGAGATATTCTGTCATGGTCCTCCCGTCTACTTAACAAAATAAAAAATACCTAGAAATAACTTATATTCTAAATTGTAATTCATAAATTATAAAGGAGCTGTTGGCATTCTGAATTTTAACAAAGGTTCGCTCTTTCAGAGTAAGGAGTGTCCGTGGGTGACAATTAACCCATTAAAAATATATCAATAGGAATTCAGCTCGTCTACCTGCCAAAAAAAAAACAATACGATCAATAAAACGAGATGATGGAAGTGGGACCATACCTTTCCCAATGTCATCTTTGGATAAAGGAGTGAGACGAATTCGAGAGCCGATGATCGAGAGCTCCTCGATAATGATAATCAAACGCGGAAAGGTGAAAGGGTGGTGGAGATGTCGTGGGGGGGGGGGGGGCTGTTGAAGGGACGCCGTAATTGTAAGGAGATAAAAATGCAAAACGTGTTCGATTGACGATTTGTGTTCGCGGCGGGGTGAGAATCTAGACCGGGTAACTTTGTGGCTTCGTAAGATTATAAATTGAGTGATGGGAGTTGTCGCATCTGAGATTAAATCCATACTAATATTATAAATGTGAAAGTATCTCTGTCTGTCTGTTTGTTACGCTTTCACGCCTAAACGGCTGAACGGATTTTATTGAAACTTGGTATGTTTATAGAACTTGTTATGTTGATAGAAGGTAACCTAGGATAGGTTTTAGGCTACTTTTTGTCCCGTTTTCACCCCCCCACTTCCCTAAAATGGGGGTTGGAAGTTTGTATGGAACATTCCGCAATTTTTGTAGTACGACGCTGAAATTTGGTATGCGGACTATTTGTTAGAAACGAAAAATTATGGCATATTTTTTTTCATAAGTCCACCCCCAACCCTTCAAATAGGGGAGGAAGTATCATATCCGATTTTTCGCAGTTTTAAGGTAGATTTTATTGAAACTTGGTATGTTGATAGAAGGTAACCTAGAATAGGTTTTAGGCTACTTTTTGTCCCGTTTTCACCCCCCACTTCCCTAAAATAGAGATTGGAAGTTTTTTTTTTCAAAAATCCACCCCCAAAGCCTTCCTATTTGAAGGAGGAAATATCATATCAAATTTTTCGCAGTTTTTAAGGGAGAAAGCTAAAAATTGGTATGAGGGCTGTAAATAGACCCCAAAACCTTCAAGGGTGTGGGGGGGGAATACCTAATACCTGGTAACGAAAACAGAATAATTGTAACACTGCACCACTGCTTCTTCTTCTTCTTCTTTTTCGCTTCGCATACCAATTTTTTGCTTTTCACTTTAAAAACTGGGAACCCCTTTTTTAAGGAACACACACTTTTTCACAGGAAAGTGGAGCCATGTTATCCCGAATTTTACGCGAGCGAAGCCGCGGGCAAAAGCTAGTAAATAAATAAATAAGTAAATAAATATCTACTGACATTAACTCAGCGCCCTCTAGCCGTTAAGCGGTAAGCCATTAGGGTACTAAACGACGGATAAACATACATATATATATTTTTGTAAATACATACATATTATACATAGAATACACCCAGACCATTTCAAACTGCTTGTACTGCCCGGGGATCGAACCCGGAACCCTTGGTGTTGCGGCCGACCTCTCAACCGCAATACCAAATGGGTCATCAAAAAGATAAAAATGGGTTGTTTATTTTATTTATGATAATGCCAAACGGGGATTTGTTTAAGATCATCAGCGTATAACACAAGGACAGTCTTTCCTACGAAGCTTGGCTATCGGGAGCTTAGGCCGTTACCCACTGAACGAGCCGAGTGCTGATTCGTGTGTTTTTAAGATATCTCTGCATTTATTATTATTATAAATCCATATTTACTAAGTCATATCCTTTAAATTTTTAAGTTAAGATTGTTGAAAGAATGGAGGCAAAGGCTACTTTTTATCTTTCTAGCCCCCTCATTTCCCTAAAATGGGGTGTGGAAGTTTGTATGGAGTATTTTGAAATTATCAAGACAAAAAGGGGACATAGTCACAAACAAATTTAAGGTACAACGTCGTTTTTTAATTGCCCTCAACTCCTTCAAACAGGGGGTTATTTAATTATTATTTACCTTGCGCCAAAGTCTACGAGATAGATCGAAACCCTTGGGTTTTGCTGGTGGAAGAGGGGGTGAGATTTTATATGAGACTTTTTGCAGTTTTCAAGCTATGATGCTAATAATCGATGGAGATACAACACCTTTTAATAAATTGATTGTTATAAATAATAATAAGGTTCGAGTTTTCTTCTGTGTAGGTTTCTAAATCAGGAAAGTGGAAACGTATTAGGGGAAAGTGGGGTAATCACGAACACCTAAGAGAAAATTGAAATAAATCAGAAAATATATGACATACACTTTATTTTTTCATATTACATTCAAGATTTACATTTACATATTTTTAATAAAAGTTCAAATTTTAAACAAATCACAAAAACCTTAGCATTCGGGTTTACCCGACAAGGGTCGGGTAACTACGAACAGCATAGGGGGTAATTACGAACTAACAATAATCATCTATAATCAGTCTTTTACTACAACCGAGATCATATTTGTAGCCTCTTAACGTTGATCATTCATTAGTAATCTTATGTACTAACATTATTCTATTCTGTAATTAGCCTTTAATTACGACACAAATCACATTTGTAGCCTGCTGACGTTGATTGTTCATCAGTGCATTTTTCATGAGCCCAATTCAAACATACGTAACACTGAATCCAAGTTTCAGAGTTGTTATATTTTTCATTACAAAAAATGCAATAATACTCTTTATCATCCTTATTTTTTTTTCTCCTTTTTCTCCTTGTTGTCCTTTTTCTCAGCATTATTCTTTTTTTGGTTTTCTGTCTTCTAAATGGTAAAGTCTTCAAAATTTTTAAAATTTTTTCGTACTTTCCTGGTTATTGTTTCATTACGTTTTAGTCTTTGCATTTCAGTCTTATTCTTTGGCTTCTTTTCAGATATTTTAATTACTTTTTCTTGTTTCTTTTTGCTTCAAGTTGCTCCTTCATAGGTGTGCTAGTAATAATAATAGATTGTTTTTTTCTAATATTCCGCTTAGAAATTTTAGGAGACATAATTGGTAATTCAGCAATATCAGATAGATTGACTGACCGAGTGTTCATAACTTCTGCGCTTCAGAAAATATTGGCTTTCTGCCAGTTTTAGGTACTTTTGTTACATCCTTTTTCAAATGGTCATAAATAAATTGTGGTTTTTAGCACCGAATAAATCTGTGAAGCTTTTCCAAGACTTAATTTCTTTGTTTTTACATCTTCTTTTGCTTCTTCGATTGCTTTTTTGAGATCTTCTAAATTATATTTTGTTTCTGTTTTCCTAATATAATTTCGAGGCATCTAAAACAAATAAAAATTACATACAAATTTATCTCTCATCATTAAAATATAGGAGGGGAAATCCCGAACGTTCGGTATTACCCACCACGGTGCGTTCGCCATTGCCCGACAGTATCAAAATACAAAAATGTAATAAAATAACATAGGTTATGTCTACGTATGCCTTTAGCTGTTCTGCCATCGGAAGCTTAGATTGTGAGTATTCTAGCACACATACGTTGTATTTTATACTATTTATATAAATAAAGTTACATCGAGTTCTTTTTACGCAAAAATTACATCAAATACACATAAAAAATTAAAAAAAACATACCTTGACCCACACGTGCGCCCGATCGTGTTGCGTCGCTACCTGGCACTAAGAGTGGCGTGATGTTTGAAGTGCCTACACACAATATATTGCCCTCGCCTTCTAACATAGTAGAACTGATGCGTTCGGGATTCCCCAGCGTTCGTGTTTCCCCACCTTTCCCCTACCCCGAATTTATCGCGGGCGAAGGCGGGGGCAATAGCTAGTAGGACATAATATAGGTACACCCAAAGTAATACGAACATGTTCATGCACACAAATGTTTGAACTGCCCGGGATCAATCCTGGAACCCTAGGTATTGTAAAAAATAATAACTATAATCAAAAACATAATTAAAAAGAAATTAGAAAGACTATAGAATTTCTTTCACCCTACAAAAATACGATAAAAAACATTTATAATACCAAAATAAAGCACGAAAATGATTGTTGATACTTGGAAAAAAGCGCTTCGGCGTTTAGGCCTGGTGATAAGCGAAAGTGGAAGGGCAGTAGAAAGTGGTATCAAGTCTTGCCGTGACGACACCAGAGTAATTATTTTAACTATTTCCTTAAATGAATTAATAATCTTTTATCTTATAGGGAAAACAAGCGAGCAAGTCTGAACGCGTCCATGAGACATTAAAAACAAAGTTGATGAAACAAAATCCATTCTCAATCAGTAGCTTATTTACGAAATTGGAGGAACTAATGTTCAATAATAAAAACATAACCTTTTATTTAACCCTCATCCATACCCATCCCAAGTTTATTAAATATCTCATAATCTTTCACTCCCAAAGGGAACATAGCGCCAACATTTTGCTTTATACTACATGTAAGGATCTAGGGCTATTACACAGTATCATCTAGCCCTATTTTTTATGGGATAGCGGTCAAACGAGCATACACTTAAATATCCGAGGGCACTGAAATACGTTGCCGACATTTTCAATTGGAATACGCTCTCTTCTTAAAATTCGCCAGGTCGCGTCACTCAGGGAATATTTCAGACGGTAACTGATTCCATAATTTTGTTGTCCGTGGCAAGAAATTACGACAAAAACGTACTGTTGAGAACTTTTATTCGTCTGGGTGGTGAGGGTGAAATTTTAAGTATAGCCTCGAAGTATAGTGGTGGAATGTTGCAGCAGGAACGAGTCCGAATAAATTCCTCCGAACACTCCCCGTGATATACTCGACAGAGACATCCATCCGCTCCATCGGTCACTTCAACTATAGGCTGTCGGTCACTTGGGTACTTCTCCAGATATGTTAGTTCAGGATTCTAACGCGTGACACCACAGACATCCGAATATACAATTAGACTGGACAAGCCGCCAAGTTATAGGCAGTCCCAGTGTCGCAATTTCTTTTCGGTTCTTACCTGTGATAAGTTATTATATTTCTTGGTAAATTTACTGATTCATTGCGATGATGGCATGTTACAATTGCACAGGGTGGCATTTTGGGAAAAAACAGTAATTTCTTCTAATATTCATGCGTCTTGACTCGTCTCACAGAGCGTAAACTGGCAGCCAGTGTATGCTCGTTGAGCTTACATTTGTCGCACTTAAAAACGCGGCTTGCCCCATCTCCTGTATTGAGAAATCTGTGCGTGACACTTAACATAGCCCTCTCTCTTTAACACATTGAGCAAACTTAATTTAATTGCTAGTCACATGGTATTGCATTGGTTTTACATAAATAAAGGCGTAGGTACATTGATCACGTGACACCCTGCAAGGGCACTGCACAGAAAGAGAGTGATGTAAAATTTACTTATAACTGAGATACATACATTTAAATATTTATAAAGGAATGAAAGATTGTAAAATTTATTTTGTAAACTAAATTTTTTTATTATTCTGCGTAAATTTTACTTTTTATTTATTCTGCGGAAAATTGAGTTCAATATTATATTCATTTTACATTTCTTCTTATTTTAGTATTTGCTGAATAGAGTTTGTGGTTTTTCTTTATAAATTAGCAGGATTCTAATATATAAATGTATGTTATAATATACCTTATACGGTATGTACGGTACACCTTATAATATAATGTCTCAAAAACTGTTAAAATGTCTCAATTTCTTGCAAGCCCTCAAGCAGCCCAAGGGTAACGCCGGTCTTTAACTGTAAATAAGATTAAAATGGCAAAGGAAGACTGTTTGCTTGTCTCCCTTGTCAGTAAACCACTTCACCGATATTTTTGCATGCATAATACAGCTTTATGTCATGGAAATTGATAACACTTGGAATTAAAAAGCTATATATGCAGGATTAAACACTTGCTTTGCTGGTTTCCTTTAAATATTCTACGCAGACACTTTTACGCTTGCAGGAACACAAAGAAAACACGTTAACATAACAAATAATACATATTACTGTGTGCAAACGTGACCTTAACGTTGGAAGCGATTTCACCCTTTGGATAAGGACCAAAGAAAGTAATAAAAGAAAGAGAGAGCACAAGGACAAAATTTTATATTTTTTTATATATAAAAAATAATACATTTAACAGGTACTGAAATAAAACTATATTTACTAGGTGACTCGGTAGACTCGATACTGAGTCGTCTAGGTAGGTACCACCGCAGTGCCAGATATCATCCCGTGAAACACGAGTGTTATGCACTTTTGTGTTTAGGGATGAGGGTACTGTAGCTAATGAAATTACCGGGTATAAGAGACCTAACATTTGTTGTCTCGGGTGACGGGCGCAGTGCGGCATTGATGGAGGATAATAACTGTCTATCAGTTGTTGGTCTCCCTTAATGCCGCTCTGCCATGGTCTGGCGTATCACTTACCATCAGGTGAGCGTCCAGACCGTCCGAAAAAAATATCCACTGACACTCATACAACGCTATCTAGCCCCATGTTAAGCGAGGAGCTTGAAGTAACAAACAACTGATAAATTCATATTATGCATAGAAACACCCAGACCATTACAAACAGATATGTTCATGCACACAAACGTTTGTAATGCCAGGGGACCGAACCCAGAATCGTGCGGGTGCCGTAAGTACGCGCTCAGAGACACAACATCAGGTGACTGAATGTTATAAACAGACAAAGCCCTTCTATCAGGGATTCGGCTTAAGGTTCATCATAAGATTGTCATGGACTCTTAAAATATAGAATCCTTTAGTATTGAAATTGTGTTTGACTTTGTTTACAAAAGGGGCTTTGTCCACATCCCATCAGAGTAGTCTAGTTATTAATGTCCAACGCTAAAAAGTTAATTTCGTATAGTAACGTTAAGTAACATATAAGTTCATCGTGCAAGCGAGTTCCAAGAAACCGCTGTTCCGGCTACAACCTCGAACACCTATCACCTATCCATCTTTTAGAGCGTTTAGACCAACAACTAATAGACAGTTATTATTCTCCATCAACGCCGCACTGCGCCCGTCACCCGAGACAACAGATGTTAGGTCTCTTATACCCGGTAATTTAACTAGCCACAGTGCCCTCATCCCGAAACACAAAAGTGCATAACACTCTTGTTTCACGGGATGATATCTGGCACTGCGGTGGTACCTACCTAGATCACTGAGTACCGAGTCTACCTCCTAGTAAAAATATTTCATCCTAAATACTCTCTCGATTAATTAAAAACACATTTTGTTCAGAAACCTACGTTCGTTCGTTTTAAATTGTTTACAGGTGCATTAAAATTTACAAAAAGCATTAAAATAGCAAAGGGAAACCAAATCAGGTGGCGTCATTACGCATTAAAAGCGTGCGGCCGGCGAGTGCTCGTGTTTATATAATACTCATTTGCTTTGTGCGCTTCAGTTATATGGCTTTCAAGCGAACATAACCGCTCAAAACACCAAGGAAAAATAATAATTCCCGTTTTAAGCAGCGCGAATATTTCCCCAATGATTAAAGCCGCGTCACTCCGCTCTCCATTATGCGGAACTGTAATCATGAAACTATCCGAACGGCCCTACTACGTTGGGGCAAAAAACTCAATGCACTCAGGTTTACGTTAGAGAGTCGTAGAATACTCGTTGCTTTGGAAACGTAAACGCGCCGTTGTTGAGTCGAGTCTCGCCCGCCGCCTCGAGTTCGCCTACATAATTATTTAAGTTAATGATATACTACACCTTTCTTGATATAAATGATTTTTTTGCGGTGTGTAAAGAGCGAGAGCGAAAACACGATGCGGGGTCGAGAAAATGCGAAGGGTGTCGGCCCTTGAAGGTGCGGATTATAATTGCGAGCGCTGAAGGCGCGTTTTTTAATCTCGCGTCATGTGCTCGACTCTTATTACCTTGAGCGCGACGGACCTGCCATTATATTATTTTATATATACTTAGGAGTCGAGTCAAAGACAACATTAATGGCATGGTTATTTCAGAGACGATAAAGTAGATTGGATTGTGTTTAAACGCGTTTGAACAGCTTTTCGTGTTTTGGACTTACCATCACGGCTGACTGATAACAATAGAAAGTGATTAAAAGGTACTTAAATTACATCACGATGAAATAATTCAAAAGCAGTCTAATGATGAGGTTTATTCCAATAAAAGAAAATGGAGCCTTTTGGCTTTGACAGCATCATAAACAACAACAAGTGCGATGTACCTACGTACTGGGCGACATTTGATCAGTTAGTGCAACTCGTGACATCATCAGCTCATTAAACGTCCCCACCGAGGGCACGAGCCACCCGTATAGGGTATTAGCCTTAGTCGTCCACGCGGCCAGTGCGGATTGGATGACTTCACGCACAACCTTTGAATCTCTTCGCAGGCGTGCGCAGTTTTCCTTGCGATGTTTTCCTTCACCGTAACAGGTCAGATTAACGTACATAAATTTAGAAATTTGCTTAGCCTTTCCGTAGGACTCAAATACACAAAACAATAACTTTTTTTGCTAATCAATGTCAATTCTTATACAGGAGTATTACATAGTCTCAATGTGGTATATACCGGACACTGTGTGCCGATGCAAATATTTATATTACATTATTATCGTAATGCGTTTTCACAATCATATTCTAGCAAATGTAAGAACTTGTTACTATAGGCTTAAGGTTTTATATCAGTATCGTAATTTTCTTAATGTCGATCTTCGTATTATGCTCTGCGAATCTCTTATACTATCGAAGCTTAATTATGTAGATACAGTAATTGGAAATTGCATTTATGGGTATACTAGAAAGATTATTCAAAGAGTCCAGAATGCTTGTGCTCGATTGATGAATATGGAGACACGGCGATCCTTACATTTCTCTTGCCTGCTTTTTGGTATTATTAAGACTAAATCGCCACAATACTTGTTCGATAAGCTTAATTTTTCTCAGCGTACATTTAGAGTTGCTCCCTGCCTTTTGTATCCGAGACATAATACAGCAGCATTTCGTGGCAGTTTTCGTTATGCTGCTACGAAATGTTGGAATAATATCCCCCCACCTATTAAAGGCAGTCTCAGTTTACAATCTTTTAAGAAAACCTTCAAGAAATATTTGCTGGAATTACAAAAGCAACTATAATAAGATATTTGAACAAGTAATTTTTATTTAATTTTCTTTTATTATTTCTTTTTACTATAACTGTAGATGTGTGGAGGCCATTACCTTTTTTTGTGCTGTTTTTGGGCGTGTATGTTTTGTCTCACTTGTTAATAATTGTTTTATATGATGAACTATTAATATCCACATAAACTATGTGTATGTTGTGTTATGGTGCGAGCAGTGGTACCCTTTTCCATTTACTTTGGTGTCCACGGAGGATCAGCGTTATAGTATTTAATGTACTTTAACTTTGCTGAGTGGGCTCCTGTTCAGTGTGTAATAGTTTAATTGATTTGTAGATTTATGTATTTTGTATTTAGATTTACTTTGTTTAAGTTAACTACGTACTTTGTGTTTGGAACCGCTGAATAAAATATATTTATTATTATTATTATTAATTAATTTTAATAACATATCGTTATTATTAGAAATGTTTGTTCCACAATGTCAATTGTTATTATGGAAACAAGCAGCTTTGTTGTTATACATATAAAATAAGCTAAGATGTTAACGTAAGCCTCAATAAAGTTTCCAAGGGAGAATTGTAAATGTAAGCTTAGGTAATACATTCGCAGAGAGTGAACGGGGAACATTATTATCCGCTACTAATAACAATATTGGAGACAGGTGCTAAGCAATAAGGGATAAAAAAAACTTTCTAAATCAAATAGAACCTAGACACCCGTTTAAGAAACTATGACAAGAACAAATGGTAATAGGCAATTTAGTCACAATCTAAGTTTTGCATTGTGCAGGACAGTGTATGTGAATTATTTGTATCATTATCAGCTCATTAAACGTCCCTACGAAGGGGCACGAGCCTACCCCGTAAAGGTGTTTAGGTCTTAGCAGTCTACGCGGGCCCAGTGCGGATTGGATGACTTCACGCACAACCTTTGAATCTCTTCGCAGGCGTCCGCAGTTTTCTTTCACCGTAAGAGCGTCGGAGAACGTACATATAATTTTGAAAAATACATTGGTACGTGGCGGGATTTGAACCTCAGCCCTCCTGGTAGGACGTCAACAGTCCACACCATTGAGCCACCGACGTTTATTTGTAACTATGAGAAAAAATAACTCGTTAAGTTCGTACAATAGCGGCCTGATGAAACGGCGAAGTTATCAACATGACTATAACTGATATGATACTGACTACATTTTTAGTATGTATATTTACTTTCAGGGGAACTGTATTTATCGGACGTTGGTGTCGCATCTATAGATGAAGACTTAATGCATGTTATAATTGTGTTTATGTTATAATTCAGCTGTTTAAAATAAAATGACAAATATAAGAAGCCCCAGCGTGCAACAGTTTCCACTCACGTCCACAGGCTACAAGTCATTCAGAATAAGTAATTGCGTAAAGCCACGAGAGCGCCGTGGTTCATACGTAATGTCAACCTTCATTTAGACTTATTCAATATTTTAATTCTTAATCCCACAAATGAGTTCCCGAACTTATGCTACACGTATTTGAGATTTGGAACGGTAAGTTTGTGTTTGTTTCTAGTGTTCAAACTATGATTATAATTATCTGACTTTTTTGAAAATACATGTAAATTTTTGTGTGTGCAGAATTACTGAGAAGGTAATGTTAATATATTTATTAGTTTAAATAATTCCCTTAGTAAGTCACATGATTGAAGGCTGTATATGGCACAGATAGCTCTTTTATGCAATACTATTTTTTTTGTAGATCAGCAGTTGACCCCTTACAAAAGTAGACCATAAGACATCACGCTGTGAAAATAGCTAAATACACAAGTCCTTATCTTTCTTACGGCATATGCAGTGGAACTAAGCCTACCTGCCAAAGTTGCAATATGGGGACCTCACTGCAATTAAACGGTTTAATTTATTACTTCCATGGGTATGAAGGACCCACCCAAAGTGATGATAGTATCTACCTGCCTTACATTAGGTATTGTGAACTTAATACATTTAGTTTTCTTAGAGTTAAGAAGAAATTTGATTCGGTGATTCGAAGAAAATAACAGTACATAGTCATTATCTTCCCTCAACACTGCCCTGCGCCTGGCACCCGAGACAACAGATGTTAGGTGTCTCATACCCAGTAATTTTTCTAGCTGCAGTGCCCTCTGAAATACTCGTATTTCACGGGATGATATCTGGCATTGCAGTGGTACCTGCTTAGACGTTTCAGTATCGAATCTACCACCTGGTAAGTAGTCTCTCTTCAGTGGGGAGTCATTAGCTGATAATGATAGCGTGCAACTTTTGGGAGCAAACCAACTTCGAATAAACGCGGTGCAACCTGCCGAATTGCGAGCGAGGCTCTGGCTCTCTGAAAGCAGCAGAGGTACTTTTTATTTATTACATAATTCACAATTATTGCATATAAAATTCTTACTGTTCGGTTACTAACTGTGGTTATGAATAAAAAGATATGGTTCACATATGAACATGGGGCAGTGGGAGGGTACCGATGGGCGAGGGAGGGTGCGGTGTCGACTTACTTTATAATGAGGTGCTGTCAACATTTTTATATCAAATTCCGTGTTATATGCCGCGACATTCATGTGGCGGAGTGTGTTGTATTTGGAGTGTTTAAATACGAATAGAGAGGCGTTAATTGCTTGCGTACATTTGAACCATCGGTTTGATTATCAATTTGAAATTGTTAATTGTATTTTTGCCTTTTGTGAATATAATTATATGACGCCTATAAATAGAAATGTTTATAGAAGTTTTGGCTTTTCGCAAATCAAACACGTTTTATGGCTAAATTTTAAGTAAACTGTGGATTTTTTAAAATCGGATATTCACTTAAATATTTTTTTATATAATAATAGCTTAACTTATAAAAATAAAAGTATTATATTTTAATGTATAACTAGCTGTTCCCGCGGTGTTACCGCGTTATAAGATACTCTCCTGCAGTAAAATATAACCTAAAATCGCTTCGTTAAGTCACGTGACGCGAAGCTGCCGCGCAGTATACATTGCTTTATTTTTCCAAAATAAGTATTGTCTGAAATAAAAGTAGCCTGTTTTTTCTCATAACAACAGCTACCTGCTGAAAAAACTCCCGTACAAATCCATCGGCAGTTTCTGAGATTTCCCGGAACAAACAGACAGACAGAAAAAAATGAAAAAAGCGGATAGGGTCAAAGAGAAAAAATAGAAAAAAAATATAAACCATATAATTTTTTGTATGACTTAACTTTTACAGACTTAGTTTCCAAGTGAACATTATATAACATAATCCCAATATGACATATTAGTAGCCAAATCAATATAATAAAGTATTTTATATATTATTAAAATATTTAATATGAACTTACTATTTTAGAGTAATTTACCAAATCAGCAGTATAATATAACATAATCATCATAGCGAGTGATTCAGCTCCCGATCGCTGCCGGAAGCCCGCGTCTTAAAACTATATAATTATGAACTACTATTTTAGAGAAAGTTCACCACAATATAATACATTATATAACAGAATCAATATATTATAACATATTGTTATCATGAAGTAGCCCCATTCATTTTAAGTTATAAAAACATAACTTGAGCCAAAAAATCTCAGAACTCGATCTTTATCGTTTGTTTATGTTACGGCCGGCGCGCGGCAATTGCGGAGACAAGTAGCGGGGCCATGTTTTTCACTAAAGTCTATGCGGCTTCGACCGGATAAACTTCCACTTGATCCCCTTGACTCCTCGCAATACCTTCACTCCGGGCCTGTGTCGGGCACTTCAGACGCAGTCGCCTTGTCAAGAAGAAGGCGTCGGGGTACAGCGCATCGACAGTGTCAAACCGACGGTATCCTACATACCTTCTCCTATAGTGTCTCCCTATCGTGCGGCGCAATGTAAAATAACCACGCAGGATGCACTGTTGTCCTACGGCTTAGTTTTGCACGGCTTGGTCCTCAGACGTCCTAGCCTCCAATTCTATGGCTTGCCACTCCTCTTCATTATTGGTTTTGATGCTGCGTACCCTGCCTACATCTACTCTCCCCCGCGGTGCTCTCTCCACCATAGTTTGCAACTGCAAAGTCAGCTGTTTATTCTACTCGATTAGTGATTTGAGGCTCATCAATAGATTGACGTTAGACTTAATAAATCTCTTTATTTGTTTCCCCATGATTTTTAACCTTTTTCCCAATTTCGAGATCCTGTCCGAGGGAGAGACTGTCTTCGTAGTTTTTACCCTCCTTTTTGCTAACGATGCTCATTTTTATTGTTTTGCTACTACAGGTCCGCGGAGAGTTGACAGTTGATCGGGCCGTACGTAAGTGGATGTAGATTGAACGCGATCAGAAGTGTTTAACAGTGCTCCGTTTTCAATTTAGTATTACAACAATAAAAGTAATATCACAGTCAATAGTGTGCATACTACGAGGAAAAGTAACAGGGAACATAGACACATCCACAGAAAGGACTTTTATTTGCCTAATATTTTACAACCGAATAACAAAAATAAGTTATAATAATCTGTCAATTTTGTATCAACCGGTCAACACAATTCCATCAGCAGCTTTACCGCTCAAGTCTGCCAACATAGTAACGAAAATAAAGACGTTTTACACAGCACGACTAATACAAAAGGTCGAGCAACACCTTCAAATATAAAAAGATGGACTATCGATAGTTGACCTCGAAAATCATTAATACTATCGATAAGCCTATCGATGTGGGTCAAATGTTCTCGTTGATCCTACAGCACCCTGAGAGCTCAATTAAGGAATGCTTTCAGTGTTGTTGGGGTTGCCGCGTTACTGAAGCGCATCGGGGATGTTTGCAGAGGCGCGAGTGGATTGTTTTACGCGACCATGCGAAAGCGTTGCGCTACCCTGGTGCGCGGGGTTCGCGACAGTACTAACAACATGTCGACAATGATCGCTAGTAGGCTCCACTGACGGTACATGAGTCATTGCTGTGACACATCCGCTGAGGGGTGCAGCGGTCACGCATGTGTTACGTTAAATTTTTGTGTATTTTATTTTTGTAATATTTCCAAGGTCAGGCGGTATTTCACACCAGGACAGCTTTTAGCATTATATCAAGCCCAAGTCCGGTCTTGTATGGAATACTGCTGCCACCTATGGGATGGATCAGCCAAATACCAACTGGCTGCTTTGGACTCGATTGAGCGGCGTGCTGAGCGGCTCATTGGCGACCCTGCTCTAACTGATGCTAAGCTGCAAAGCCTCGAGCATCGTCGTAGAGTTGCACGGCTGTCGGTTTTTTACAGGCTACATTTCGGGGAGTGTGCGATGGAATTACACGAGTTATTTCCACCAGCCCCTTTTCACTATCGAGATACAAGACGGAGGCGAGCGTTCCATCCTTATGTGGCAGATATTCCACACATCCCCACAGCCCGCTATGGTGCCTCGTTCCTAATGCGCACCGCAACGGAATGGAACTCTCTGCCTCCTTATGTGTTCCCCGATCATCACAACCTGGCCGTCTTCAAGGTATTAGTGAATAGGCTGTTTCTAGGCAGGCATGATCCATCCTCGGCCGCATCATCACTTACCATCAGGTGAGATAGCGGTCAAATGTCTGCCTATAAAGGATAAAAAAATCTATTAACATTGGCTAAGTTAACATTGTTACTTACAAAAATAATAGTCTTGTACTTGAAATAAATAATAATTAAAGAGTTCATTAAACTAAAGATGGTTTGTTTGCTGTCGGTACCCGCGCGAGCGTACATAGCCCGGCGTCTATTGTGCCGCCTCGTCCTATGTACACGCACCAACCTACCAGCTGCCGACTACGGCTCTTAAGACAATGACATAGCCATTTATATCTTACATGTAATGCACCATTTGATAGGAAATTTAGGTACTTTATGCCTTTTCACCTATATGAATATATGTACCTGTGAGTAATGAGTGTTTGTAATGATTGTATTTTGATTTGATGGTGTTGTTTTAGTTTTTAATTTTTATCAATTATGTGTACATAAATTGACCTAGTGCACAATCAAATAGAATGATCTGTCAACGTAGGATATCAATCGGGCTCATTACGTAATTTCAAATGTATCTTTATGTTTAATTGTTATCAGTTTTGTTGTCCAAATAAATAAAGTGTCAATTTTAGATGTCTTTTTCATGATCTAACAAAACCTATTTCAATGGTACTAGATATTATCATACATGGCAAATTACAATAGCGACGTACACAGAAAGTGACTAATAAAGATAGAACCTTAATAAGCATACTTTTGTAACAATAAATTTTCTATAATAAAACCGATCATTGCGAAAGGTAAGTATTTTATATTCGCGGTCGTCATTGTTTGTCATTGTTAGACGAAACGCTATACAGCCAGTGTCATGTAAATGAGAAAGGAAGAAGGAATAATTAATTTTGCACATTGCATCATAAATACCTACCAAAATAAAACATATACGGAAAAAAAACATCTCAAATCTGCTGTGCTACGATGTCCAAAGTGATTGGACCCACTCATAACAAGACACATGCTGTGTCCTGACCCGGTAATCGGACCCTGGTGCTGATTTATAGTAAGCCCGTGTGAGCAGGCGCATACATTTTATAAATAACAATTTTCGTACACAAAAGTTTTCAAATGACAAATTATATGATATTAAAGAATTTAGCTAACCAAATTCTCTATAAGATTCATTTAGGCTGTTCAGCATCTCAGCGAGATCTTCCGATGACTGCCGCGATGACGATACGTTAGCAAAAGGAGGTGAGAAATATACTTTCAATTGACGCTAGCGTCTCGGACAACCCAGTCCAGTTAAGCATATTGCAAAATACTATACCTACGCAATCAAAAAACTAGTTTTAAGATCTAAATCAGGCAAATGTGTCAATTACAGGCAAATGTTTATATGAAATTTAGTCCCAGAAGGTGTCCCAGGCGCCCGCTGCCGATCAAAGGGCCCTAAACGCGTTTAGCGTCAATATAATTAGATGAATAACGTCAATCTCCGCATTCGCCCCGTAATGGCCCGTAATTCCATAAAGCGTAATATTCTTCATTTTTACGCAATAACCCAGCATTTGTTTCCAACCTAAATAGGACCTTACTGTACTGGATACAAGGTAAGTTTTATAACAGGTTGTAAGGAAAACTAGGGCTGGCGATTGCTTCCGATCGCTTCGGGCTGATGGTTCGTTTGCCCTCAGTCTGAGATAAAATCGTTAGCCGACGAATTGGGAATTTATATGAATCCTGGTAAGTACGTTAGGCTGGGCCAGTTTGGGGATGATGGCGAAGCCTTGCACCGAAATATTGTGATCTGGTCCATTCATGAACCAATACAACGAGCTAGAATGATGTTTGATGCATACAGGGTTTATATTTATTTTATTTCATAGGTAGGCAATCGCTTATCTTTTACGGAATCGAAATTCCTTTTTGTGCTTTTCTTCAGTAATTTCAATTTTGTTTGGTGTATGTTTTTTACTCTCTTAAGTGTTTTTTGTAAGCCTTATTTGAATAAATGGATTTTGACTTTGACTTTGAAACGAGTAGACGGTTCACCTGATGTTAAATGATGCGACATTGTGACTTGAAAAGTGTAACAATGAATAACACCTATGAACACTATTTCGAATCATTTAACAACAATGCACGCTACCACGCAAAACGTTACACCGAAACCAACCTCCTGTAACATGTTAAAAACAGTTACAAAAACGACACTTTGAATTTAAACTCGTTTTTAAATGGCCTTGTATATCGTAGTGTCGTTTTAGAGAGTAAGAAGCCTTGTTACAAGAGGTGGTGTGGCTTTGGCGATAATATGCATAAGAGGACAGTATGCGTTTTCAAATAATTTGCATTAGTGAAATAGAGGTTTCGTTATTCGAAATCGCTTGATTTCGGTGTAACATTTTTCGTGGAAGCGTGCATTCGTTGTTGAGTGATTCGTTGTAGTGAACTTAGGGGGTCCTGTGATTCGTGGTTACACTATTTGAAGTCACATATCGCACCCGATAGTTAATGATATCGCCACCTGTGGCCACTCGATAATCCAAAGAAGCAACGAGAAAGCCAGTTATCTTTAAAATGTAGAGGGAAAAGCATTATTTTTGCAGCGTCTGAAAGACAAGTTCATACGTTTAGTCATAGTTAAAGCAAGTATATGAACTATTCAGCAGAGTATAGGTATATGCCGTTTTAAAAGTTTTAAAAGGCTTACAATAAGATAACTTCAAGCAAGTTAGTTTCAAATAAGTTTGAAAATGAAGTGTCTTGTAAAGTTTAAATTCAGTACAGGATTTTTCGAGTTTCAGTTTCAAGGACCTATGTCTTTTTATATAACTGTTATAGAGTTCACCAATGCGCATTAGGTTCGCGTGGTTCGTTGCAGCCGGGTCTTTATGGCTATGTTGTATAGGAAAGCATGTTCTCTGCAGTGAGACTATAAATGCTGATGATGTTAGAATGTCATAAGAATTCTAAATAGCCGGTATCTCTGGCTTACACAGTCAAGTCTTCTGGCAATGAACGAGTATAAAAACGATGTAAAGAGATCATGGTATGGAAACTAAAAATTCAACAACCCAAGGAAACAGTTTTTCCTTTGTTGTCTTACATTAAAACATTAGTGACGTGTTTGAGCTGTCACAAGGACATCATCAAAGCTTGTTAACCCGGCCATCGCCTGCAGGCGCAACGTCAAATAAATAGAATTGCGGCGACCCTCGCTCCACTTACCGAATTAGGGGCCTTGTTGGCGGTAATTCGATAATTCCACGACGCCATCTTGGGTGCCGGAATAGCTTTGATTCACGGGACGAATTGCATGGAGGGTATTTTCTATGTAATATGAAATAAATTCGTTATCAATTCTTTGAGACGCAGCATTAAACGGCACCTCTATGTAATGAGGCTTCACAAAACTAAAGTAGTCCAAAAATATATAATTACCAGCCTCAAGTATTCGCGTGTGAGTACTTGTATGTTTCGTTCATCTTAGGATCCAATAAAAATAAAATAAGAGAACTAAAGTTACCGACATAGCCCGCCGGATCAGCAAGTTGAAGTGGTAGTGGGCTGGTCACGTATGTCATAGAACCGATGGCCGTTGGAGCAGATGAGTTCTGGAGTGGAGACCGCGTCTTGGCAAGCGTAGCGTAGGACGCCCTCCGGCCCGATGGACCGACGACTGGTGGGAGCTGGATGAGAAAAGCGGAGGACCGGGATCATCGGGCGCAAATGGGGGAGACCTATGCCCAGCAGTGGACTGCGATAGGTTGAAGAGAGAGAGAGAGAGGATCCAATATGAGCTAAATTCAATGATTATAATTCCAATTAACATTCGTTCTTGACGCTACGGAAGCCTACGAGATTTCGTAGTGTAAGCGATTCTACATTGTTTTGAGTCCTGCTACGACAGGAGAATCTCAACAGGCCAAACCACTGAAGCGACTTTTTTTTCAAAGCATCAAAACTCATATTTTTAGTTTAGTATTTTAATCGTTTTTTATTATATTTTTGTATATTTTTTGACGTTCATAAGTGCTTTTTGTAAGCCTAATTTGAAATAAATGTTTTTGACTTTGACTTTGACTTTGTATAGCAAAATTTTTCATTATTAAATTAATTAAAAAATATAAAGTTAATAAAAGCAATACATTTATTCAGCCCAGTTTTAACGTAGAGACTGGTTGAAGGAAAATTAAATAATTACCCGTTAATGTTTCAGTTATTGTATACTGAATGCCTAAATTGAATAAATGGATTATAACTTTGATATATACTATTAAAATATCATTTTTTATATAGTTATCTCAACGAGTCACGTTGTTCAAGACCACTAATGGTCGTATGTTTTTTTGTAGTTAAAAGACATTATTTATGTCCCATATCTATAATGCATAGAATATTAATCTGCATGAATAAAACCGTTTCTAGATTTGCATATGTAATCTTAGTTATTTGCTTTAAATAAACTATCCTCTCTGTGTGATAACGCTGTGTTCGTCAGTATTAATATTAGAACAATTTTTTACTTAAGGATAGTATCGGGAGAGCAAAAATGTCACACACGAATGAGTAAATACTATCTTTATTGATATAAAATATTCGTTTATATACTTAAAAACTAATGATTCATACATACAGTAATACGTATCACATATTACGTAGATATACCGTACATTACTACAAACGTATGTAGAAAATATGTGAAAGGAAATCACCATTCAATAAAATAAATACAGATAACCAGATCACCTCCTATCCTTGAAGCTTTATAATTTCATAGTTCTGTAAGTTAAGACGTCAGGCATAGTAATTACTTTAAACAACAGAATATAAAATGTAGTAATTGTTAAGAGTGTTTGCCATTCTACAAATATTAAAGGCGCTATAGTGCATTTTAAAGTACAGTTTATGCACTCCCCTGAGTTTGGAGCCATTGCACACGACCACACACTGGCTGTAGGTTCTTTAAGGATATAAGAAATGCATAGTTTTCATCAGGGAGACAGAGGGGGGAGTGTGATTACTGCGCTCATTATCAAGATGACGTTCTTGTTTCAGGGAGGGGAATAGTGAGGCGATGATTTTATTTTGATAGCAAATATCACGGCACCTATATATTTTCAAAACTTCTCCCCACATAACCAATCTGGGTATGCATGCACCTAAGTATATTAACAGCCACTTATAACAAATGGGTTGCATTACTTTACCTTGATATATTTAATGACCACCCCAAAGTGTTAAAAAAGACAATTTTAAATGATGCACCGAGTCAAAATTGCACTGATTAATTATGACTTTTTAGTTTACTCAGTAAGTTGTTATTGTAATAAAACTACGAGTTTATTGAGCATGCTGTGCATATCTCTGATTGCTGTGAACACTACATTACTTGTCATTTATGTATATTTTATGAATGTTTGTGTTTGCATTGTTGATGTGCCTTATAAATAAATAAAACAAAATGATAAATTCCATAGTTCATAATGATAATCATATATTCCCCTCCCTATACCTATATATATATATATATATATATATATATATATATATATATATATATATATATATATATATATATATATATATATATATATATATATATATATATATAACCGACTTCAAAAAAGGAGGTTCTCAGTTTGACCTGTTAGTATGTATGTATGTTTGTCCGCGATTATTATTAACCGACTTCAAAAAAGGAGGTTCTCAGTTTGACCTGTTAGTATGTATGTATGTTTGTCCGCGATTATTTCGCGTTTGGCTGGAGCAATTTCGATGCAGTTTTCGGTAAAGTATTTGTTACATTAGGAGAAGGTTTTAGTGTTTTAATAGTAGCATAAGTTTTCACTTGTCATTACGAATTTCATGCAAACTTGTTCTATAAAAAATACATAGTAATAATGATAAAGCTAGAGTGTAGGGGCGTCACTAGACGAGGGGGTTGGGGGTTGAAGGTTTTACATATTTTTCCCGCTGTGCGGACGCACAAAACGCTCATTACCGGATGCATTTGCTAACGAACGAGCCACGCAACTTTTATGTGCTGCGCGTACTCGCGGGGACTGGCTCAAACAGCCTATTTCTGTGTGGTTTTTTCATTTTTCAAATTATGTGTGTGATACGAATATTAACTTCAATGCTTAGTAGAAATTATTAATAATTGTATCCCTAATAGCTATGCTGTCCGGGAATGCCTGTGCCCTGCAGTGGGCCGTTTTAGGCTGATGATGAACAGCGTAGGACGGTCACCCACAAGATGGAGAGATGTCCTGAGTAAGGATGCGGGTGACCGCTGGGTGCAGATAGCTTGGCCGGTGTGTGTGCGTGCGCGAGCGTGTGTCCGTGCGAGTGTGTGTGTGTGTGCGCGCGTGCGTGTGTATGTGTGCGCATGTGCGTGCTTGTGTGTGTGCGTATACGTATGAATGTGTGTGTGTATGTGTGTGCCAGTGAACATCATATGCCTGATCGATGATGTTGGCCCTCATACTTTATAGTGAAGGGTTTTGCGATGATGATCACGCTTGGCAGGCAGATTGGAGATAACTATACTTGTGCGTATAAAAGGTAAGCTTGAGTAATAGAGCGCTGCCACCCGTTCTCAGCTGAAAGTTTTTCCTAAGCAACTGCCGCGAGAATTTAGTCAGCATGTAAGAGATAAATATAATAAGATGATAAATGATATTGAAATCTGCTGTCTACACTGTAATCGGCTGTCACTACTCGGCAATACCATCACCACACGACGAATCCACGCTTTACAATGAATATATCTTAGCAACTATGACATTGATGTCGTTTTCAGAAATTTAATACTCCTATTACGACATGACGACACCGTCCGCACACATATTTCACGTTTATCTTAGCAACTATGATAGTAAAGTAGGCAGTCCCTTGCACTACACGACTTCAAAATGGCCGGGCACATAGCCGAAGGCTTTGTCTTTAGGTAACGACGCGGTTCCGGCCCGTAACGACCCGGCGTAATGACGTCTGCCGTCATCACCTGATGACATTAGCGCCAGTCGCGATAGGGTTTGGGTTTTTAATCATCTCAATGAATGTAGACGAAGGTTTTATTTCGATTTTATTGTGCCATTATTGACAATGCTCCGGGTAAAGCGAATCTTTCTCGTTTACGTAATGTACTTTGGCGCTGCTGGTTTGCTAGTTATATAGAATTATTGCTTCCCACATTTCAGGCTTGTCATTCAGTGTAAGACTATATAGCACTGTTTGAAGATGAATATTATATGTTAAGGCTGAGAGCCATCTGCGCTCGCCACGCGCCCGGTGAAGCTGTAAAGGCCATCTGCGGCCAACACCAGTAGTCAGTTCGTAAAAAATAATAAAGAATATTATATGTTAAATATTTAACATTATGAAATTGCTTGTTTGCTTAAAAATGTGCCCAGTGATGTATGCACATACAAATACACAATAATGTGCCGGAGTTGTGCTGCGTTTGCAACATTTACATGGAAATACGATTATTTATAGGCATTCATGAATTTAGATTCATGGAAGCAGGGGTAAATCTTGAAAAAGTAACCGTGACAAGTAAAGAACTTATTTCAGACAAACCAAAAAAGATAATAAAATGAAACTCGTAAATAAATATTTGTAAGGAGGCAAATTTTGAATGAATTATGTTATGTAGTCTAGTTTTTATTTATTTAAGAAATGTTTGCGTGACAAACACTTCGAACATAGATTGTATTATACATTGCTAAGAAACACGTGCATATAAAGCTATGTTGCTGGTGGTAGCTAAACTGCATAGATGGTTTTTAAACTTGTAGATGCAAAGTTTTGTAAAGCCTTAATTACTAACTGACTCCATAAGCACAGCTGACATGAAAGCAGTTTTATACATTGTTTACTAAACTAATAAATAATACGCATAAACTAATGCACACATCAGATTTTAATGTATTAGAAAAACATAAGTTACTTTAAGGCGAAGAAAAGTGCCAATAGCTGAAACATGCCACAAGTACCAAACCAAACGGTTAACTTGTAGCCAAAAAATAGTTTTTCTCTCAATTTTTCTCAGTAAAACCCTAACCCAAAAAGTTACCGAACAAAGCCGATCTCGGAGTTGTGAAATTGACTTGATTCGGCGTCGAACAGGCGCTCATCAGCCCCGTAATGTATGCGCATACGCGATCATTCCTCGCTCGCGAAACTTTTTACGTGAATATAAGTTCAGGAAAACTACATTTTTATAGAGCTCTCAAGAGGATGGCCTGATTTTGTATTTGTTTGATTATGTCGTATATTTAGGCGCACTTCACAATTGTATATTAAGGCGGTTGGTATATTAAACTCTTAACTATTAGGCATGTTCTATATAAATATCAATATTTACCCGATAATAAGTACTGCTGAAAGACATCATCATCGAACTTCGGTCTGTTTTATGATCTATCGGGCACTGAACTCAAAATCTATAGTGGGCAAAAGACATCAACGCTCAAATTAAAATGGTACGTTAAGAAATTATCTTCTTTAGAAATTCTTTGCAGGCAAGTTAATGTTTAGTATTTGTTCCAGTTGTTTATACAACTGTAAAAATAAGTATTCTGCTCTATTTAAAAAATTGAATTAGAATCTCAAATATTTTGCTTGGCATACCACAGGAAACCGCAATTTGTTACGGGCACGAAAACATGAAATCAAACATTTGGTGGATCGATTGATTTTAGCATTATTTATTTATTTTTATTAAGGAAATTAATAACTTTTTATAATACATGTATTTAGAGTTAATGACATTATACATAAGCACTTAAAATTTACACTGTTATACACACAATTACAAAGCATGAACAAAAGTCATAGACATACATTTATTTACTTCGAATATGTTTGATAATATCAGTATTAACAAATACAATAAAAATTCAATGATTAAAGATTGTGTTAAGAAGCAGGTCGTGTAGAGCCCGAGTTGCCTATCAGTGTCTTCGCCACTCCACAACTCAAAGCCCATAATCCCCTCCGATCCCTCAAACAAATAATCTAAATTACAAACTCAATGCAAATAATCCCGCTTACATACCTCGCAATACATAGCCCTATGTGGCGGCGGTATAACGAGCTCCAATTTTCAAAGAAGTCCTCATTTCAATAACCAGCATCCCCCTGGTGGGGGGTAGGGGGGTTCTTTGATGTAGCATCGTTAGAGGGCGCCACCGCGGCTCGGCCGTAATATGGAAATGCGAAATGAAAATATCAGCGACCACTCCAATCGGACTAAGATCACACGGACTTTCGCGGCCTCGGGGACTCGATTCATGTATTAGCAGCTTTTATTATTATAGCTATATACAATTTTGTGTTTTATATATATAGTTGTGATCGTAACTTGAGATTTGCTGTAGTAGAGTAAGAGAATTTTAATTAAATTTTAAAGTTACATTATTATCTGAAATGATATTTCAACCACGACTGGTTGTTTAATTGTAGTTTAGGGTATTCTTGGTAACGAAATTGCTATAAGTTAGAAGCATATATAGGTAAATATATTTTTGTATGCCTTCTTAAAAATGTATAAAACATAATTTTTGATCCAGATACCTGAAATTACGAGTGTTTTCCCGTGTGTTATGTATAATGAATGACCTGATGATAAGAGTAGATTTAAAAACCACATGGTTTTAAAATAATCTGACGTCTTCTACTATCAAACATTTGAATTAAAAGGGGAAAGAAAATTGACAAAGCGTATGTCAGAATGAGTTAAAATATAAATCTATATATCATTCAAATATTATTTATTTCATTTAAAACCAATAAATGTACATGACAAGCTCAAATTTAACATAGGTCGACATAATTCACATTTGCCTGAACTAGGTAAACCTGTTTCAGGCGACTTATTTGCTAAATTACAATAAAAATATCACTTACAAATTATATATATTAAATGCCAAATAGTTTATAGTTAACTAAGATTATATATAGATGTACATTAGCCAAACAATTATGTAAAACCGACTAATTTTGCTCTTTATGTCATTACACTATAATAAAATTATACGTCTAAAAATACCGTCCATACAACAATAGCTTTTGTTAACCTTGGCCTATCATTGTAACTGTCACAAGCCCACGCCCACGCGTGGGCGACGTCGCTAAACAAAGGTGTCTCGTTTCAACAAAAGCCGAGCTGCAAATAAATACAACAGTTAGTGGAGCCGACGCGCCCTGACACTGGCACAATAACTTTTTAGGGTTCCGTAGCCATATGGCAAAAAACGGAACATTTATAGATATCATTTAAAAAACGTATGATGTACATACCATGAAAACTAACCACGAAATTTGGTAAGAACTACATCTAGTACATAGCTTTTCTTATTCGTCATAAACGGTGATTATAATATTATGTGTTTTTTTAAATTCTATTTTTATAATAAATCTGTCTTGATCATCAGCTCATTAAACGTCTCCACGTATGAGCCTTATCGTAAAGGATGTAAAGACCTTAGTCGTCCACGCGGGCCCAGTGCGGATTGGCCGACTTCTTAGGCGTGCCGATCTTTGAATTTCTTTTGTAGTAGTGCGTTTGCCTTCACCGTGAGAGCGTCGGCTAAATGTGCATATGATTTCGAAAATTCATTGGTACGTGGCGGGATCTGAACCTTCACTCTCCAGGTGGGAGGCCACCAATCCACACTAATGAGCCACCGACACTCACAAACTACCGACACTTAATTAATCTGTGTTAGGTGCTTAAATAAATAATTATTATTTTATTGTATATAACTTGCGGCTACGGAACCCTTCATGAGCGAGTTGAACTCGCACTTGGCCAATTTTTTCACAAAACATCGATCGTTGACGACTTGACAATGCAGTGTTGTTGGACATCTTGATTTGTCATTTTATTATTATAATCGAACAGTCCCCCGGCCGTCTCAAGATCATGACAAGATTACATTTTATATTTGTTAAAACATGTCAAAGCTTTTGTGTTACTTGAACGTGCAGTTGTGGTTTTTTATATAAACAGGACTTTATATGGATGATACTTTATGTTCAATTAAATAATTTTTCTAATACTGTGACGAACTACTTATCGTTTCTTATAAGAGTTCGATGAATTGTAAAAACTTGTTTTATATACGGTCATCATCATAAGCTCATTACGTCCCCACTGAGGGGCACGAGCCTACCTGTAAAGAGTGTATAGGCCTTAGTCGTTCACACGTGCCCAGTGAGGATTGGCTGACTTCACGCACAATCTTAAATCTCTTCGCAAGCGTGCGTGGATTTTCGCACGACATTTCCCTTTACAAAAAGAGCGTCGGCTAACGTACATATAATTACGAAAATTCAATAAGACTATTCGGAATTTGAGTCTGTGTCCTCCCGACCGGAAGGCAACAGTACACACCAACGAGCATACAAAAAAAATCAAATCTCTCATATTAAAACTTTATGATAATTTTAACTGTTTGTTCCTTCATCCATATTCAAAAAATGATAAAGTTTTCCTATTGTGTCATACGGGCTCTTATCAGAATAGCACTGTGCTGATAATGGTTACAGCAAAAAATTATAAATGGAAGGTTTTATAAAAAGGAGTATTCAGATTATGTCAATATTATTGACAGCCAGGACTCCAAACACAATATAACGTGAAAAAATATACTTATATGTTTTTATTATTTTATATGTTTCTATTGTTTTTTGCCGGATTCATCTTACTTGAAAATATATTTCGAGCTGGTGGTAGTTTCATTATATTTTCACCAATACTTTCCTGAAGACTACTAGTATTTATATTGAATATATAACTATTTAATAAATTAAATAACTATTTATTCAATTTACTAGTAGCCCTTCGCACCCATTCGGTAAGCTACGTCATGTCCTAACGTCAACTATTCCGCAATGCTTAAAGACGAAAGTCTTTGAGCAATGCGTCCTACCCGTACTAACATACGCAGCTGAGACATGGACACTGACTGCGGGATTGGTTCACAAGCTCAAAGTCACTCAACGCGCAATGGAGCGAGCTATGCTTGGAGTCTCTCTTAGGGATAAGATTAGAAATGATTTAATTCGTAAGAGAACTAAAGTTACCGACGTAGCCCGCCGGATCAGCAAGTTGAAGTGGCAGTGGGCTGGTCACGTATGTCGCAGAACCGATGGCCGTTGGAGCAGACGAGTTCTGGAGTGGAGACCGCGTCTTGGCAAGCGTAGCGTAGGACGCCCTCCGGCCCGATGGACCGACGACTTGCGAAAGGTCGCTGGTGGAAGCTGGATGAGAAAGGCGGAGGACCGGGATGTCTGGCGCAAAATGGGGGAGACCTATGTCCAGCAGTGGACTGCAATAGGTTGAAGAGACTAGTAGCCCTTTGTAGTAATAGTTTACTAGTTGGTAGACTCGGTACTGAGTCGTCTAGGTAGATACCACGGCAGTGCTAGATATCGTCCCGTGAAATAGAAGTGTTTTGCACTTCTATGTTTCGGTACTGTAGCTACTAAAATTACATTGTAACTAACATCTGTAGTCTCGTCGACGGGCGCAGTGCGAAATTGATGGAGAATTATAGTTATAATTCTCCATCAACCTACTTACATCCGGGACATACACGCCGAGCAGATAACAAATCGACTTCCAATTGCCGATTTGCTGCAAAGAAATTCCGTAAAAGCTACTCCAAAGCCAACTCCAATCCACTTTTCCAGTGCAGCGGCATCTTCCCAGCACTCGGCCGGCGATTTGCGCCGAAGGGCGCTCGATTCTGAAGCACCCTCCACGTAACCGTGCTGTGGGGGTGGGCACTTTGCGGCGGACCTCTTTAATCGCGCCGTCTTCCACGCGAGTGGTTGGGCCGTGTTTGTGATTCAATGTGTAGCTTGTGGGAAACTACGATGCTTTTTAAAAAAAGATAAATAATTAAATAAGTATCCACTGACATTTACACAGCGCATGTAGCCCCAAACTAAGCTTTAGCCTGTAATTTGGATCATACATCCGATAGACATACTTATATATTTTTTTGTAAATACATTCATATTATACATAGAAAACACCCAGACCAATTCAAACGGACTTGTTGATGCACACAAATCCCGGGCAGTACAGTAAAAACAAAATTTGTACTGCCCGGAGATCGAATCCGGAACCCTCGGTGTAATAGCCGATGTCTCAACCATTACATCAGATGGGTCGTCGATCAGACCAGATAGTTCGCTACTAAGCGATAACTTATAGGGAGGAAGTGGAATCGCTTTTGGCTTTTAGCATTACGGATCTTTTGGTGCCATTCTATAAAAGGAAGTAAGGCAAGTTGTGACGTTATGGTGTTAATGTGTTTTGTTTCTAGTCATTTATTCAAGTAAAAAAACTGGGGAGCAGGGCCTTTTATAAATATTCACACACCTTATAATCATACAAAAATAATGCTATGGTGGACAAAATTATATGATTTTCTCTTTTACATACGGTAAGACACGGTCTCCCTTTGATTTTTTATATTCTATCGTTGAATATTATTGGCCGCCGTCTCACCTGGTAAGTAATGATGCGGCTGAGGATGGATCATGCCCGTATAGAAACAGCCTATTCTCTCTTGCCTTGAAGACGGCCAGGTTGTAATGCTCGGGAAACACACAAGCAGGCAACGAGTTCCATCCATTAATAAAAAAGTAAAAACTTATTGTGTTTGATTCGTCTAAATATCCTGATCCTCCACTATTCCGTAACCCACCACATGGGTCCAATGCGGATAGGTGGGTGTCAATGACTACTATCTAAGATCGTAACCGGGACCATCGGCTTAACGTGCCCTTCTAGAATTAGAAAATTCTCTAAAAAAAGAATAAAGAAAGATATACGCACTCATTGTCATAGTTCGCTTTCCGTCGGCTTTGATATGTTTAACTATTATCTATTTGGATCTTAATTTACATAACCAGATGCGGTTTTCCTGAGGGATTCGATCCCAAAACCTCCGGATCTCGAAACAACCTAAACCACATCACTAGACCATTAGATGGTACATTAGGTACTGAGTTGTCTAAGCAGGTACCACTGCAGTGCCAGATATCGTCCCGTGAAATACGAGTATTTTGCACTTCTGCGTTTTGGGATGGGGACACTAGCTAGTGAAATTACCGGGTATAAGAGACCTAACATCTGTTGTCTCGGGTGACGGGCGCAGTGCGACATTGATGGAGGATAATAACTGTCTATCAGTCGTTGATCTCCTTCAATGTCGTTCTGTCATGGTTCGGCGTATCTCTTAAAATCAGGTGAGCGTCCTGCCCGTCTCATATACTTATAACATAAAAAAACCATCATCATCAGCTTATTAAACATCCCAACCAAGGGGCATGAGCCTACCCGTATAGGGTGCATAGGCCTTAGTTGTCCATTCGGGCCCAGTGCGGATTGGTCGACTTCACGTACAACCTTTAGATCTCTGAAATCACATTGGTACGTGGCAGGATTTAAACCTGCACCCTTCCTATCCCTATTCTTAATTGCTAAATAATATTTTTGTAGATTATTATATTATATTAATATGATAAAAATTGCTTTATATAATTATTTTGATACAAAGGATAAGATACTTTAAATAACACATTTTTTTTAAAAGTGACATTGGAAACTACCGTCCGAACCAGTGGTAGCTTCATTTGACATTCATAAGTGTTCTGTAATGACCTTAACTGAATAAACACTTTTAATTTTCATATCAGAAGGCGACACTCCACTCCACGGAGCCACCGACGTTCCATTGAGCCAAGTTTTTTACATTACTAAATACAAACAATTGCTCTAATGTTTCAATACTTTCTTTTACTAATAGTATTTTCATTGATGTCTCCAGGCCATCGCCCGCGGCTCCACCCTGATGAAGCTCGGAAACCTCTCCGAAGCTCATTGTGCAGCGATTCCGCGTCGTCGCTCGGAACGTTTTATTTTCGCTGACAAAAGCCCTGCGACCCTATCGTCAAATGTTATGTACTAGGGTTAGTTTTGCCTATGTTCAGTTTCGACTCCCGCCCGCCATTTGCCTTGTCTTATATGACTGATGCAGATATGATATGTAAATACGCACTTATTGTCAAAGTTCGGTGAGTTCGCTTTCCGTCGGCTTTGATATGTATTTTACTATATATGTAACTGTTATCAATTTGAATTAAAATTTACCTGAGCAACCTGTAGGTTTCTACTCTTGTTAAATCGGTAAAATCCGTCTCATAAAAAAATAAAAATTGCGCTGTTAGTAAATGATTTATTAACAGCGCAATTTTAATGTTTAAAACATATACGAGTCAACAGAGGTTTAACGTCAGTGAACACGTTGATGTACTAAGACCGAAAATTAAGATTGCGCTTACTCCACGTAACTTTTGGAATAATAAAATCTTATTAAATCTTCAAGACAATCAGCTTACAAACATCCAACTGCAAAGACAGGCTTTCCCACACTTGGCCATGGCTTGACCATTTAGCCATAACCCATCATGTGGGCCCAAGGTAGATTGCTGAGTGTAAACAACTATTGAACTAATATAAAGAAAGAAAGAACATAGTACTCAGGATCGACGGCTTAGCGTGTCATTCAAGGAATCTAATGTTTATTTTTTGGGAATCGATTCGGTCTACAATATTCTAACTAAAATGGGATCTAAAAGCACTCCTCACTCAAGGGTCACGCAGTAATTTGACCTCAATGCTCAGATCACTAAGGAGGCTTTGTAATAAAATTATCGGGTTTAAGAGACCTAACATCTTCGTCTCGTGTAACGCAGGGTAGTTGACAGAAATATAATCACTTGCTGTTATTAATTTTCTTCAACACTGCATATGTCACGGTCATGCGTATCACTTACCATGTTCAGTAATAACACCAAAAATATTAAACTTTGCGTCACAGCCAATGTGCTTTACTTACGTCTCCTTACTCGTAGGTTCATATGCAATTCACAATTCAAATATTCACTCTTTACTCCAGTGCTAGCGGGCAGGATATATATTTTTATTGCAATTTATTGATAGAAGCAATTCCCTTCGTGTGGGATACATAAGGGAAGGGGAGGTAATCCAGTTTATTGGCAATCCGCGCCCTCACACGACCAGCCAAATATAATTATCCGGCTTACTACAGCTCTGCGATGTCAACGACGTTCCCTTAACGTCACCATGTTTTTCTATCATTGGAAATGTAAATTACTTACGCGACTTTGATGTGTGATAAATTTTAAAAAATATTTATGAATCATGATATTTGAACGTCTTATTGAATTTCTATTCAGTATCATCAACGAGCGATTGCTTTTGCACCAATTCTAATTTCAATCATTTAGATTAGTTAGAAATAGGATGATTTTTACTAGGAATTTGTGAAACATGTATATTTTTTAAATTAAGCATAAGTATATAAATGTAATGCTTACATTACAAGCTACTGATTTCATTTGGAGTAAGATGGCGCTGTGTGAATATCTTTGGATATTTATTTATATATTTTTAAGGGTACCATTGAGTAAGGCAGTCGCCCGCCGCCCTTCGGGACAAAGCTTTCTAACAATAGCAATCACATGCATTATAATATTTAAAGTAGAGACACAATGACACCCTTCAGTTTATTTATGTTAATGTTAATATGCCTTTATACTGTCACTCTTGGGTTGAATAATAGCCAGTTGGTAAGGTTTAGGGTTACGCACCACAGTGTTATATTTAATAAAATGGATTCTATTACATATACATAAAACTGGATCTGTTCCTGATCTGTTTGCAATATTGAAATTACTTTTTTTTCCACATGCATATATTTTTTATGTCTGTCTGTCCGTCTGTCGGTTTGTTCCGGGTAATCTTTGAAACGGCTGGACAGATATGGATGCGAATTTTTAGACAGTTAGCTGATGTCATCAGGCAAAAATTAGGCTAATTTGATTTATTGAAAAAATAGAAAAATAAAAATACGTCCGCGCGTCGCATGACTTGCGCGCTTTAATGCGATTTTAGGTTTTGTTTTACTGCGGGAGAATATCTTATACCGCGGGTAACACCGCGGGACACAGCTTGTATAAAATAATTCTGTTTAACGGCATTAATATATTATTAACTAATGTGAAGTCCCTTTAAGCTAAGTAAGTATTTCATTACTTACTTATTTTTAAGTTTTTTGGTGGAGGCCACGACTTAGCAAGCGTAGCGGAGGACGTCCTCTGGTTCGATGGACTGATGACTTCCGAAAGGTCGTTGGTAGAACTTGAAGAACGCTTTTCTTTATCAGTGGTCTACAAAGAGTTAAATAAGCCTGTTATACCGTTATTGCTTCACATAGCTTAGCATTACATTACAAAAAATATACGAATTCAAATACAAAATCCATTTATGTATTTAAATTAGGATAAACACATATGATCATCATCAGCTCATTAAACGTCCCCACCGAGGGGCATGAGCCTACCCGTATAGGGTGATTAGGCCTTAGTCGTCCACGCGGGCCCAGTGCGGATTGGACGACTTAACACACAACCTTCGAATCTCTTCGCAGGCGTGCATGAGAAACCTTCACGATGTTTTCCTTCACCGTAAGAGCGTCGGATGACGTACATATATTTTCGAAAATTCGAAAATACATTGGTACGTGTCAGGATTCGAACCTCAGCCCTCCCGGTAGGAAGGCGACAGTCCACACCACTGAGCCACCGACATATGAACGTCTGTCTAAACACAATAAAAAATACAATAGTAAACATGTCAATGACTTCAGTATGAATTTAAAATTAAATGTAAATTTATAATTAGTTACTTTAGTTTCGCTACAAAACTAATTAAATAAATTTTCTAATTGATATATACTAAATTACAATGCACTAAGATTGAATGGTGTATTTTAATATCTACGGAACTTTCAATAATTTAGTGAAATGGTCCAGTATTCTTTTTAATGATGGTGGTTCGTTCGCCATAACAAAGGCCCTAAGAACGATGTGTAATTGTATTATAGGTTGCTCTACAAATCAGTTTTGTTAATTGTGTTTTCATTTGTACCTATTATATTTTTTTATACAATATACTTATTGTACAATATTTATAGCATCATTAAATATGCTTACACGATATCATTAGAGTTAGAGAAACTAAACATTTCGTGATAATTGAGGTGCTTATAAATAAAATTGAAGTGTTGTTTGTAATATTGAAATAACCGCTTTTTAGTAAATGCATAATATGAATATTTATACAGTGCATAGATTAAAATATTATTAATCACAAAACTTTTGTCTGTCTGTCTATTTGTTACGGGTAATCCCTAAACGGCTGGACTGATTTTACAGGGACTTTCATTGGCAGGTAGCAGATGTAATAAGGAAAAACATAGGTTAATTCCATTTAAAAAACTTATATTTTTGGGAAAGTTTGGCTATGTTGTACCGCGCGGCGTGCGGTACAACATAGCTCAAGTCGGGCGAGATGCGTGCCTTACGAACCGATTTGAATAGTTGACACCCTGGATAAACACATGGATTACATTTTACTGCAGCAGAATATCTTATAACGCGGGGAAAATCTAATTGTAAATAAATTTAAAGTTTAATGTACACATTTTATTTGTCGTGCCTTTTGAATAAATACATAAATACTAAATAAATATCCACTGACATTCACACAGCGCCATCTAGCCCAAGTAAGCGTGAAGCCTGTATTATGGGTACTAAACAACGGATAAACATACTTATATACATTTTTTTGTAAATACATACATATTATACATAGAAAACACCCAGACCATTACAAACTGACATGTTCATGCACACTAATGTTTGTACTGCCCGGGCATCAAACCCGGAACCCTTGGTGTTGCAGCCTGTCTGTTTGTAATGGTCTGGGCGTTTTCAATGTAAAAAATGTATGTATTTACAAAAAAATATGTATATAAGTATATTTATCCGTTGTTTAGTACCCAAAATACAGGCTTCACGCTTAACTTGGGGCTAGATGGCGCTGTGTGAATGTCAGTGGATATTTATTTATTTATATTCGCAATAGAGGTATATATTTTTAATATATATGTAGTAAACTCTTCATAAATAAAGTGCTGAATAAAGGTTAGTTCTGATTACACTATTATAAGATGGTAGACTTGGTACTGAGTCATCTAGGTGCCAGATATAGATAGATATCCCTTGAAACACGAGTGTTATGCACTTTTGTATTGGGATGAGGGCACTTCCGTTCTAGTTACCGAGTATAAGAGATCTAACCTCTGTTTTCTCGGGTGTCGAGCACAGTGCGATATTGATGGAGGATAATAACTGCCTATCACTTGGTGGTTTCCTTCAATGCCGCACGGTTATGATCAGGCGTATCAATTACCATCAGGTGAGTGTCCAGCCCGTCCTGTAGACCTCTAACATAACAAAAACAAAAGTAAATTAAACTCGACAGTTCCCATCTGCTACGGGTAGCCCATCCGTTGATGATAGTAATTATTTTGCTTATGAGTAAAGCAACAAAGATATATATTTTCAATATTCGAAGTATTCTCTAAGCATTAAAACTTAAATAATATTTGTGTGTAATTCATACATAATAATAATCTTTATTTGATATGAAGAAGGTAGGTATTGAGTTACATTTGTACATCACAACTCGAAACAAACAATATTTTTCGCTTGCTACCGTCAACAGAACATATATTTAAGAAATATTTTAATTTCAAGACTTTAGTTTCCCGCCCTACTATGTAAATTGCTTACAGAAAAGCCGTAGATTCGTAGCGCGCCGTAGCAATCACTTCCCTCGGTGCTACGGCATTTAGCATTTACACTAATTTATGCTAAAATATTTTAGTCTTAAGTTTATTTAATTATTATTATTTAAAGGCATGAACATGTCTGTTTGTAATGGTCTGGGTGTTTTCTATGTAAAATATGTATGTATTTACAAAAAAAAACATAAGAATGTTTATCCGTTGTTTAGTACCCATACTAGATAGTACCCAGGCTAGATAAATAAATAAAAAGATGGCGTGGATATTATTTATTTATTTTTGTCATCTTCTTCGGCATCTACGGGTACAACAGTATTCTAATCTGCCGTCACCAATCGACAATTGATTGTTACATAAAAAACTCATAATTATATAACTTCATTACTAGACACGTCGCGTGTGTCACGGCACAGATTACAAATCTAAACAGCCCCTCACCAAAAACTACCCTTCGTTTCACCGTAGACATGTATTTACCGCCGCATTTTAATTTGATTGCCAGCTAACAAAGCACGAGCGACGGTTGCTTGTTAAAGTGCTTATCTCGACAACCATTATGGCGCATTATGTAAATAACAAAATACAATAATTTGTGACGAAAGTTTGTGACGTGACGCCAACACAAAACATGTCCGCGGGCTGGTGTGTGACGTGACCTTAGTTCTGTATTATTATATTTTATTTGACTAAGTACCTACTTATTTACATATGTTATGTAGGGAAATTACAATGGTGTGACAGCAAATGCAGCAGCAGCATGGTCGTGTGTATTTCAGAGGGTGTTTATGAATTTGTGAGTTTATTCATCATATAAAATAAATGCAGCCACAATAAGTATAAGTGAATTTTGTTGTATAGATATTATGCGAAGCTTTTATATTTTTTATGAAAACATCTTAATCAAATGCTATAATATAATCATATTTATAATTAAAATTAATAATTCCGTGATTCAAACTAGCGTACTATATTTATCCGCACTGAGTCCGCATCCGCAAAGAATAAAACCTAAATGTTCACGAAATAAATTGCAATTTTGGGGGAATAGTCACTTACAGCGATCTCCTGTAGAAAAACCTCCTACCAAAGACCATACATAAGAACAACACATACCTGACTTATGCAAATATTAAATTCTTTGATTAACGCTGGCCAAGATAGTACATAAGTATTTATTTCAAGTTTCATAAATTTCAAAAGAAACTTAAAAGTAATTTGGAAGGTTATTATAGATGTCATAGAAGGAATATCTAGGACCGCTTTCGCTTTTAGTGTGAGGCCTTAACCCTTTAACCGCCGCTGACGGATATATCCGACAAAAACAATAGATTTCCTATTGTGTCTGAATACCTGGCAGTTAAAAGATTTTTTGATACGCCCTTCCGAAAAATGTTTAGGGAAGGAGTCTTTACTCAACTTATAGTTTGCAAATTTAACATACATTATAATGGTAAATGAATTAAATGATACGCTTCATTTTATATAAAATAATGATAAAGGTAATAATCTAACATCACTGTGCTTGTGCCTTTATTAAGTTAATAAAATTGCTGGAAAGCTCACAACTTCCCCTCTTATGTGTTTTTTAAGTTCAAACCATAATGGTACGGGTTGATAATTAATGAAAACCAATATAACTAATACACAGCGGATATCGCGATAGTTTAAAATAATGTCAACACATCCTGAGTTCATTATACCTCTTCAATGTAATATAATACGTTTGCAAACAAACCCTTGCACTGATCGATCAAAACAATGAATCGATTGATCGATTTCTATTCAAAACAATGAGTGGATTTAATTGTTTTGCTATCGATACGCTAAGAAGAATGAGTGGATTGATCGATTCCTTTTCAATTGAATAGTGTTGTGCCCGCGATTTTTTTTCCCGCCACTCGACACCTGTCAATAAGGGAGCTGTCAACGGACGTCAATCGTTTCACACAATGTCAGCGAATGTATTGATAAGATAATACAATTATAGAATGACCGTTTCTTTTACGGGCTTTGTAGATGCAGCTGCAGGTACACGCCATTGTTGTGGTCAATGGATGCTGAGTCATGTCGATACATTTGTCGGCGGAATCGGCAACTCGAATCGCGTTTGTTGTGAAATATGAGGACTGTGTGTTACTCGAGTGTGCGATGTCACTAACATCGTCCGAGATGACATGAGGTATCGAATAAACGCTTGTTTACGTAAACGATCATTGTTATAGGATTAAGGTACCTTTTGTCAAATATTGTATGATGAATAATTTGTTTTTCGAGTAGTGTAAGAAAAGAATCTGAAGATTTTGTCTGTAGTGTTGTAAATATATTTTATTGTAAACATAAGTGATTTTATATGTATGTAAAAAATATTTAAATACTTGAAATTTCGATCATTGTTACCGTCACTGGTTTAATAAGTATGATGAAATGGAAGGTATAGGAAGATGTACATATATTTACATTAGATAGTAATAAACTAGGTGTGTATATATGACATGGGTCCAGTGACATAATCATCCAATACCTATCCAGGTATGTTTAGAATAGGTATCTATGTAAAGTGATACATTTGGTGATTAATATTTTTTAGTATTTGGAGAACGCAAATTTATAATTAGAGAGCAACGAAATAGCACTTTTAATACCTTTTAGATAAAAAACAAATTAACTAAAATTATCAAAAATAAAGTACATAACATTAATAATTAAATCTGAAATAACTTATAGATAAATAACTCTAGGTCGTAGTCTAGTTGAGGAATATCCACTTATGTGAAGTCATCATCATCAGCCTTTAACGTCCTACAGGGCACGGGCCTCCCCGCATAACACAGCTTTGGGGGAATCGGGGCTGTAACCCACCACGTGGCCCCAACGTGGATTGGAGAATAAGAAGTGGTGTAAGAATTTTCATTACAAATATGAAAAGGTATTTTAGACACCTACAATGTTCAGTACAATTCTTAACGTAAAAGTACATAAAGCTATATGCCGTCACAAAGCGCCCTGATCACATTAACGTTCTCATTCCCGGCGCAATTACCATTACAGGAGCCCTAGCTGTTGGAGTGGCTCACCAGCATCTGTGCGCCTTATTGCAACGCACGAAAGTCTCAATTGCATCACACAACAACCGCAAGAGCGCGACCTAAAGCCGCGGGCTGAAAACATGAGCGGTGAACTGAGCTGTACGTAATTTTGACATTCTTTTGGTGGAAAGTCTCGCTGCGATTGGTGAAGGCGCGGTGGGGGCAGACGCGGGTCTGTGATTGTGGACGCGGGAAAAAACGCGGCATTGTGCCGACTGCGGCGATTTATTCACCACTATTAGTTATGGTTGGGTGAGCGGGTTAGGGCTGTATATTGTCACGATATCGATACTTAACTATCGATATTCCAGCCGATCGAATAAAACGTATTTATTTTATCTTATATAAAAATAATAATTTATTTACAAAGCTTTTAATTAAAGTAGAGTCTTTAAATTAGACAGTACTAAAATCGCTTTTGTTGTAAATATTACTAAAGAATTATTTAAGTCTCGTTTGGTAATTGTATTCGCGTACCGACACGTAGACGGTGGCTTTTCCCCAAACATATACAAGGTTACTTAGTCCCCTGCAACCCTAAGCCAACAGCGATAAGTCAATCCAAAAAAACCTCCTCTATCACCTTTTAGAGTGAATTTTCTTTCAATTACCAACAATTTTATTGGTTAGTTGGCAGTAAGTTATTATTATTATTAATTTATGATACTAGGTTCTCAATTAATACACGTTTTTATGCTTTCGAAAAATTTAAATATACCATACCTAAAAATGAATGTTTAAAGAAATATTGAAATAAACATTTTAATAGTACAATACAAATATCGATAACCCAATATTTGTCGACTGCATGTTTGCCCTCGTCGAGTGTAATGGGACCAGTGGCAGTTGCCAGTCGCGTCTCAATCAACACACCTTTTACTTACCGTGCGAGCGAGACGGCACATACCAACACCTCAAGCCAGAGCGAGACGGAACACGTATTCAAAACTTAACGCGCTTTCAAACGCGCGAATAACACTCACAAAGTTTTATAAATGTAGACTCTATGTCGTGAATATAGAGTCGAATTCAACCCGTGACTTAGATAGTTGGAATTGTCATCGCAATATTTAGCATGTATGTTTTCTTAGATATGAATGCAAATAGTAATGGCGCATTTTTATTCGGAATGTTTACATAGAGGCGCCGGGGGCGAAAACGCGCCGCCATTTTGAGTACCGTCAGCAGAAGCGATATTGGAATGGCACTTGAGGCTGGAAGGGTTTCTAAGTGAAAGCCACTGGGAGCGAAGGGCGATGTCTCGATTGATCCTTATGCGGAGTAATCGTATATTGAAATGTGATTGAGGAGCGTCGTGCTAAGAGATTGGTTCGAGAGAAATTATACGGGCATAGAGGATTTCCAGTCGTGGAATGAGGGTACCTATGTGAGATGAGCACACGGGGGATATGAAAGACATGTTTCTGCGGGCACTCGAATATTCTTATTGCAGACTTACTATTTGATTAACTAATGACTTATGAGGAGGCTAGATAAAATCTTCAATAGCCCAAAATGCCTGAAATCTAAATAGACCCGTAGCAAATATATACATTATGACAAATGTTTAAGCGAGCATATTATATATTTAAACTAGTTAAATTTAATGGTACAAAAGCCCGATCCCTTCCTGTTTAAATTTAAAAAAAAAAACACAAATAAAATGAGTTATTGCTATAAATATGACTTCGCCTCCGCCATGGAGGTGATGTAGAAATTAATTTCTGATTTTAAGAAAGTAACGAAACAACCAAGCCATACATATTTACTGAAAAGTAGAATTTGTTAAAGTAAGGGTCGGTAGAGATTATCTTGTATAGATTCAGAAGCTTGGCTCTACATTAGATCTGATATATTTTTTACAGCGCAAACCTGATGTGGTCGTCCTGGCAACAGTTCTTTTTCTAAGTTGCTAGGCAGTCTTTGTATTGTTTTTTAAAACTAATTATTAATAGGTTTTGTACTTACTGTCTGCAGTCCCGTATAAATTTTCATGTCCTAATTCATAAAATTGGTGAAAGTGTCATTTGAAATTCCTTCCCCATTTCAGGGGATGGGGGGCAAGAATTTATGTTGGTTGTATATTTTACGTAGATTACATACCAAATTTCAACTTTCTAGCACTTCAGGAAGTAGCCAAACATTTTGATGAACAATTTTAAAGTGTAAATGAAAAGTGAGGCTTCAAATCAATAATGGCATTTTTACCACTATACACGACGTATAATTTTGTGCGTAGACTGGGTCGCAGGCATTTTGCACTAATTAAACTAGCGAAATCGTCAACACTTTCTTCCGAAAACCACAATCTGAAGAGTCTGAGACACGAAGCTGACTGCTGAAGTTGCTTTGCCGGAATAACAGGCGGCTCCCCACCCAGAGTCTAGCTTTAAGCTTCAATATGATATAGAACCTGGCAAGAATATTTCGACTTAGTATAGAGAGTTTGTTTGTATACGAGGGATGATAAAAAATTATTAAGAAACAGGTATTTCTAATAAAGATAAAATTCTACACTCAAAGGGATAAAAAAGGGATGAAAGTTTGCATGAAACTTGGTTACTTTTCTCAGGCTGAGACTATTCTCATGACCACTATGACGTAGGAATCCGCTAGCCTAAACCTGGGCAAAAGCGTAGTATGTTATAACTGTCATAAGATACTAAGGAAAGAGTATTGCACAACAGAAAACCAATTGCTTTCCTTATTAAAAAGCCTTATTTTATATAAATATTTCTTTCGGCCTTTCATTCTTACTAACCTAACCTGAGTGCCGAATATGCTTTTCGCCACCTCAGGTCATCGGCCCATCATCTTACGTGGACCCCACATACTGTCTACTCCATCGGTGGAATTTGTTGGTTAAAATACATCAGTGTTTATTTAAAATGATAAGTTATGGTGACCATTTGGTGTTGCGGTGAGAGGTCGGCTGCAACACCAAGTTCCGGGTTCGATCACCGGGCAGTACACAATTTGTGTGCATGAACATGTCTGTTTGTAAAATGGTCTGGGGTTTTCTATGTATGATATGTATGTATTTACGAAAAAAAAAGTATTTAAGTATATTTATCCGTTGTTTAGTACCCATAAAACAGGCTTCACGCTTAACTTGGGCTAGATGGCGCTGTGTCAATGTCAATGGATATTTATTATTATTATTTATTTTATTAACTAATTGAGAAAAAGCATTAAATGAAGATATTTGATCTAAGAATATTATTATTTGGTTTTCGGGAGCTATTTAGGAGACCTCTACATAGTTCGTGTAAAAATTGGGCACATTACTGAAAATAGAGCGTCGGTGGCTCAATGGTGCGGACTGTTGCCTTCCTACTGGGAGGGCTGAGGTTCAAATCCCGCCACACATTGGTACGTGTTTTCGAATTTTCGAAAATATATGTATGTATATATATATTACGCTCTTACGGTGAAGGAAAATATCGTGAGGAAACCTATGCACGCTTGTGAAGAGATTCAAAGGTAGTGCGTAAAGTCGTCCAACCCGCACTGGGCCCGCGTAGACGACTAAGGTCTATACACCCTATACGGGTCGGCTCGTGCCCCTCGGCGGGGACGTTTAATGATGATAATTATAATTGAAAATTCAGGGTTTTGGACACCTCTACTTATTGTGTGTAATGTGATTGTGGCGAAGAAGCCCAAACCATGGACCATATAGTTCAACAGTGCCCAATCTATGCGTTCAAAGGCCCTTTAGAAGACATCAAAAATCTGACTTCTGAAGCAACAAATTGGCTGCGAGAACTGAGTGTAGACTTATAAGAACTTAAAAAATTGTTTTATATGTAATCGCTTAAATTGTAGAATGCTATACGATTAAATTGATAAACTTGTATATATAGATAAAGATAATAATAAAGAGATTTTACTTGGTGGTAGACTCGACACTGAGACGTCTACGGTGGCACCGCAGTGCCAGATGTCGGCTCGTGAAATAAGAGTGCTATGCACTTTTGTGTTTCGGCATGAGGGCACTGTTGCTAGTGAAATTACCGGGTATAAGAAACCTAACATCTGTTGTCTCGGGTGTCGGGCGCAGTGCGGCATTGATGGAGGATAATAATGCCACTCTGTCATGGTCAGGCGTATCACTTACCATCAAGTGAGCGACCTGACCGTCCTGTTCACTTCGTAACATAAAAAAAATAACTGGTCATACTGCTATGAGTTAATCTATCGGTTAAAGAGAGATATGTTACGGGTAATACTATCATACCAGTCATAAACAAACTGGTATAAGTTAAATCGTGTGCCGCGGTCCGCTGTGGCTGTGGGGGGTGGTGGGGAGGCTGGGGGCGTCTCATTACCGCGTCAGCGTCACTAACGAGCGGCCTGTCGCCACTCGCCCGGCGATATCGTCAATCAAACTGATACAGGGTGCTTTGAGATAGGCTTTGATTGACACTAAATCGGGTCCTTATTGTCTAAAATACTCGTTGTATTTGGTGCATTGTCATAGTTTAAATAATTAAGTCATGTTTAAGGTTTTCAATTGCATAAAGTTTAGTCTAAACTCATACACTCACATAGAAGTGCTAAGGCACTGCTGTACCTACCTAGACGACTCAGTACCGAGTACCAGGTCACTCTCCAACTATTAAATACCACTGTATCATATTTCCTCCACTTTACATCAGATGTCCTGATTCTCCACCTTCCTAACCCAGACTCCACCAGCGACCTTTTGCAAGTCGTCGGTGCCTCGAGCCCGTGGGCTCCTTATGCTGAGTTTGGCAAGACGCGGTCTCCGCTCAAGAACTCGTCTGCTCCAACAGGCATCGGTTCAAAGTCAAAGTCAAAAACATTTATTTCAAATTAGGCTTACAAAAAGCACTTATGAACGTCAAAAATATACAAATATAATAAAAAACGATTAAATACTAAACTAAAAATATGAGTTTTCATGCTTTGAAAAAAAGCGCTTCAGTGGTTGGGCCTGTTGAGAAAGAAGCACTCAAGAAACTCAACAGTGTAGCCTTTTTTAAAAACAATTCCTTAATGTAACAATATATCATAAACACTGAAACAGCTGAGCAGTTTAAGACCACGGATTTTTATCACATAAATATTCGTCATAGTGTAGTACCCTTTTTTAGAAAGTGTGTGTTTGATTCTAACTTTAAACATATGAAAGGGCAACTCTACAATATTTTGCGGTACCTTATTGAAAAACTTTATACATCTTCCCATAAAAGATTTACCTATTTTTGTAGTCTCAAGTCCGGAACAGCAAGTTTGTTTTTATTCCTAGTATTAAAATTCTGTGAATCACAATTTTTCTTAAAGGTGTTATAGTATTTACGAACATAAATTAAATTTTCATATATATATTGCGATGCTATAGTCATTATATTTATTTCTTTAATAAGTTCCTTAAGAGAATCACGTGGTCTAAGGTTGTAGATAAAACGAATAGCTCTTTTTTGTAGCACAAATATTGTATTAATGTCGGCAGCCGAGCCCCACAACAGTATACCATACGACATGACACTATGAAAATAACTAAAGTAAACCATCTTGCCGTTTCTATATCTGTCAAGAGCCATATCTTTTTAACAGCATAAGCTGCCGAGCTAAGTCTACTAGCCAAGGATTCAATGTGAGGCCCCCATTGCAGCTTTGAATCTAAAGTTATGCCTAGAAAGGCAGTGGAGTCCACTAGCTCCACTTGATCATTATTTAGAGTTATATTGGTCTCGACCTGCCTTCTGGTTCTGTGACATACGCTATCAGCCCAATGCTATTTCAACTTGCTGATCCAACGAGCTATGTTGGTAACTCTAGTTATTTTACGGATAACATCGTTCTTGATTAAGAGTGATCCGTGCATACTTCGCTTCATAGCCCGTTGAGTGATTTTTAACTTATGAACAAATCCCGCAGTCAGTGTCCATGTCACAGTTGCGAATTACGGGTCAAAAATAGCTCAATCTATCTTTACAGATACTTTTGAATAAGCTCGGAATAAGTACGGTTCTGGTTTGAAATAAGTAGGATCTTTAAGAAGAACCGGCAAGATTCTCTGTAGTCAATCTTATGACTATCATTGGTTACAGAGTTTTATCACTTAACTACACCTAACTTTAAAATAATTTATTACAAGATTTNTTTCTATTCAAAACAATGAGTGGATTTTGTTTGCTATCGATACCTAAGAAGATGAGTGGATTGATCGATTCCTTTTCAATTGAATAGTGTTGTGCCCGCGATTTTTTTTCCCGCCACTCGACACCTGTCAATAAGGGAGCTGTCAACGGACGTCAATCGTTTCACACAATGTCAGCGAATGTATTGATAAGATAATACAATTATAGAATGACCGTTTCTTTTTACGGGCTTTGTAGATGCAGCTGCAGGTACACGCCATTGTTGTGGTCAATGGATGCTGAGTCATGTCGATACATTTGTCGGCGGAATCGGCAACTCGAATCGCGTTTGTTGTGAAATATGAGGACTGTGTGTTACTCGAGTGTGCGATGTCACTAACATCGTCCGAGATGACATGAGGTATCGAATAAACGCTTGTTTACGTAAACGATCATTGTTATAGGATTAAGGTACCTTTTGTCAAATATTGTATGATGAATAATTTGTTTTTCGAGTAGTGTAAGAAAAGAATCTAAAGATTTTGTCTGTAGTGTTGTAAATATATTTTATTGTAAACATAAGTGATTTTATATGTATGTAAAAAATATTTAAATACTTGAAATTTCGATCATTGTTACCGTCACTGGTTTAATAAGTATGATGAAATGGAAGGTATAGGAAGATGTACATATATTTACATTAGATAGTAATAAACTAGGTGTGTATATATGTCATGGGTCCAGTGACATAATTATCCAATACCTATCCAGGTATGTTTAGAATAGGTATCTATGCAAAGTGATACATTTGGTGATTAATATTTTTTTAGTATTTGGAGAACGCAAATTTATAATTAGAGAGCAACGAAATAGCACTTTTAATACCTTTTAGATAAAAAACAAATTAACTAAAATTATCAAAAATAAAGTACATAGGATTAATAATTAAATCTGAAATAACTTATAGACAAATAACTCTAAGTCGTAGTCTTGTTGAGAATACCCACTTATGTGAAGTCATCATCATCAGCCTTTAACGTCCTACAGGCACGGGCCTCCCGCATAACACAGCTTTGGGGGAATCGGGCTGTAACCCACCACGTGGCCCCAACGTGGATTGGAGAATAAGAAGTGGTGTAAGAATTTTCATTACAAATATGAAAAGGTATTTTAGACACCTACAATGTTCAGTACAATTCTTAACGTAAAAGTACATAAAGCTATATGCCGTCACAAAGCGCCCTGATCACATTAACGTTCTCATTCCCGGCGCAATTACCATTACAGGAGCCCTAGCTGTTGGAGTGGCTCACCAGCATCTGTGCGCCTTATTGCAACGCACGAAAGTCTCAATTGCATCACACAACAACCGCAAGAGCGCGACCTAAAGCCGCGGGCTGAAAACATGAGCGGTGAACTGAGCTGTACGTAATTTTGACATTCTTTTGGTGGAAAGTCTCGCTGCGATTGGTGAAGGCGCGTGGTGGGGGCAGACGCGGGTCTGTGATTGGTGGACGCGGGAAAAAACGCGGCATTGTGCCGACTGCGGCGATTTATTCACCACTATTAGTTATGGTTGGGTGAGCGGGTTAGGGCTGTATAGTGTCACGATATCGATACTTAACTATCGATATTCCAGCCGATCGAATAAAACGTATTTATATTTTATCTTATATAAAAATAATAATTTATTTACAAAGCTTTTAATTAAAAGTAGAGTCTTTAAATTTAGACAGTACATAAAATCGCTTTTGTTGTAAATATTACTAAAGAATTATTTAAGTCTCGTTTGGTAATTGTATTCGCGTACCGACACGTAGACGGTGGCTTTTCCACAAAACATATACAAGGTTACTTAGTCCCCTGCAACGCCTTAAGCCAACAGCGATAAGTCAATCCAAAAAAACCTCCTCTATCACCTTTTAGAGTGAATTTTCTTTCAATTACCAACAATTTTATTGGTTAGTTGGCAGTAAGTTATTATTATTATTAATTTATGATATACTAGGTTCTCAATTAATACACGTTTTTATGCTTTCGAAAAATTTAAATATACCATACCTAAAAATGAATGTTTAAAGAAATATTGAAATAAACATTTTAATAGTACAATACAAATATCGATAACCCAATATTTGTCGACTGCATGTTTGCCCTCGTCGAGTGTAATGGGACCAGTGGCAGTTGCCAGTCGCGTCTCAATCAACACACCTTTTACTTACCGTGCGAGCGAGACGGCACATACCAACACCTCAAGCCAGAGCGAGACGGAACACGTATTCAAAACTTAACGCGCTTTCAAACGCGCGAATAACACTCACAAAGTTTTATAAATGTAGACTCTATGTCGTGAAATATAGAGTCGAATTCAACCCGTGACTTAGATAGTTGGAATTGTCATCGCAATATTTAGCATGTATGTTTTCTTTAGATATGAATGCAAATAGTAATGGCGCATTTTTATTCGGAATGTTTACATAGAGGGGCGCCGGGGGCGAAAACGCGCCGCCATTTTGAGTACCGTCAGCAGAAGCGATATTGGAATGGCACTTGAGGGCTGGAAGGGTTTTCTAAGTGAAAGCCACTGGGAGCGAAGGGCGATGTCTCGATTGATCCCTTATGCGGAGTAATCTAGTATATTGAAATGTGATTGAGGAGCGTCGTGCTAAGAGATTGGTTCGAGAGAAATTATACGGGCATAGAGGGATTCCAGTCGGTGGAATGAGGGTACCTATGTGAGATGAGCACACGGGGGATATGAAAGACATGTTTCTGCGGGCACTCGAATATAGGGCTCTTATTGCAGACTTACTATTTGATTTACTAATGACTTATGAGGAGGCTAGATAAAATCTTCAATAGCCCAAAATGCCTGAAATCTAAATAGACCCGTAGCAAATATATATATTATGACAAATGTTTAAGCGAGCATATTATATATTTAAACTAGTTAAATTTAATGGTACAAAAGCCCGATCCCTTCCTGTTTAAATTTAAAAAAAAAACACAAATAAAATGAGTTATTGCTATAAATATGACTTCGCCTCCGCCATGGAGGTGATGTAGAAATTAATTTCTGATTTTAAGAAAGTAACGAAACAACCAAGCCGTACATATTTACTGAAAAGTAGAATTTGTTAAAGTAAGGGTCGGTAGAGATTATCTTGTATAGATTCAGAAGCTTGGCTCTACATTAGATCTGATATATTTTTTACAGCGCAAACCTGATGTGGTCGTCCTGGCAACAGTTCTTTTTCTAAGTTGCTAGGCAGTCTTTGTATTGTTTTTTAAAACTAATTATTAATAGGTTTTGTACTTACTGTCTGCAGTCCCGTATAAATTTTCATGTCCTAATTCATAAAATTGGTGAAAGTGTCATTTGAAATTCCTTCCCCATTTCAGGGGATGGGGGGCAAGAATTTATGTTGGTTGTATATTTTACGTAGATTACATACCAAATTTCAACTTTCTAGCACTTCAGGAAGTAGCCAAACATTTTGATGAACAATTTTAAAGTGTAAATGAAAAGTGAGGCTTCAAATCAATAATGGCATTTTTACCACTATACACGACGTATAATTTTGTGCGTAGACTGGGTCGCAGGCATTTTGCACTAATTAAACTAGCGAAATCGTCAACACTTTCTTCCGAAAACCACGATCTGAAGAGTCTGAGACGCGAGAAGCTGACTGCTGAAGTTGCTTTGCCGGAATAACAGGGCTTCCCACCCAGAGTCTAGCTTTAAGCTTCAATATGATATCATCATCATCATCAGCTTCATTAACGTCCCCACCGAGGGCACGAGCCTACCCGTATAGGGTGATAATAGGTAATAGGGTAATATGATATAGAACCTGGCAAGAATATTTCGACTTAGTATAGAGAGTTTGTTTGTATACGAGGGATGATAAAAATTATTAAGAAACAGGTATTTCTAATAAAGATAAAATTCTACACCCAAAGGGATAAAAAAGGGATGAAAGTTTGCATGAAACTTGGTTACTTTTTCTCAGGCTGAGACTATGCATTCATGTAGCTACTATGACGTAGGCATCCGCTAAGCCTAAACCGTGGGCAAAAGCTAGTATGTTATAACTGTCATAAGATACTAAGGAAAGAGTATTGCACAACAGAAAACCAATTGCTTTCCTTATTAAAAAGCCTTATTTTTATATAAATATTTCTTTCGGCCTTTCATTCTTACTAACCTAACCTGAGTGCCGAATATGCTTTTCGCCACCTCAGGTCATCGGCCCATCATCTTACGTGGACCCCACATACTGTCTACTCCATCGGTGGAATTTGTTGGTTAAAATACATCAGTGTTTATTTAAAAATGGATAAGTTATGGGTGACCCATTTGGTGTTGCGGTTGAGAGGTCGGCTGCAACACCAAGGGTTCCGGGTTCGATCCCCGGGCAGTACAAACATTTGTGTGCATGAACATGTCTGTTTGTAATGGTCTGGGTTTTTCTATGTATGATATGTATGTATTTACGAAAAAAAAAAGTATTTAAGTATATTTATCCGTTTTTAGTACCATAAAACAGGCTTCACGCTTAACTTGGGCTAGATGGCGCTGTGTCAATGTCAATGGATATTATTATTATTATTTATTTATTAACTAATTGAGAAAAAGCATTAAATGAAGATATTTGATCTAAGAATATTATTATTTGGTTTTCGGGACTATTTAGGAAGACCTCTACATAGTTCGTGTAAAATTGGGCACATTACTGAAAATAGAGCGTCGGTGGCTCAATGGTGCGGACTGTTGCCTTCCTACTGGAAGGGCTGAGGTTCAAATCCCGCCACACATTGGTACGTGTTTTCGAATTTTCGAAAAATTATGTATGTATATATATATTACGCTCTTACGGTGAAGGAAAAATATCGTGAGGAAACCTATGTACGCCTTGAAGAGATTCAAGGAGTGCGTAAAGTCGTCCAACCGCACTGGGCCCGCGTAACGACTAAGGTCTATACACCCTTATACGGGTCGGCTCGTGCCCCTCGGCGGGGACGTTTAATGATGATAATTATAATTGAAAATTCAGGTTTTGGACACCTCTACTTATTGTGTGTAATGTGATTGTGGCGAAGAAGCCCAAACCATGGACCATATAGTTCAACTGTGCCCAATCTATGCGTTCAAAGGCCCTTTAGAAGACATCCAAAATCTGACTTCTGAAGCAACAAATTGGCTGCGAGAACTGAGTGTAGACTTATAAGAACTTAAAAAATTGTTTTATATGTAATCGCTTAAATTGTAGAATGCTACGATTAAATTGATAAACTTGTATATATAGATAAAGACAATAATAAAGAGATTTTACTTGGTGGTAGACTCGACACTGAGACGTCTACGGTGGCACCGCAGTGCCAGATGTCGGCTCGTGAAATAAGAGTGCTATGCACTTTTGTGTTCGGCATGAGGGCACTGTTGCTAGTGAAATTACCGGGTATAAGAAACCTAACATCTGTTGTCTCGGGTGTCGGGCGCAGTGCGGCATTGATGGAGGATAATAATGCCACTCTGTCATGGTCAGGCGTATCACTTACCATCAAGTGAGCGACCTGACCGTCCTGTTCACTTCGTAACATAAAAAAATAACTGTCATACTGCTATGAGTTAATCTATCGGTTAAAGAGGATATGTTACGGTAATACTATTACCAGTCATAAACAAACTGGTATAAGTTAAATCGTGTGCCGCGGTCCGCTGTGGCTGTGGGGGGTGATGGGGAGGCTGGGGGCTCTCATTACGCGTCAGCGTCACTAACGAGCGGCCTGTCGCCACTCGCCCGGCGATATCGTCAATCAAACTGATACAGGGTGCTTTGAGATAGGCTTTGATTGACACTAAATCGGTCCTTATTGTCTAAAATACTCGTTGTATTTGGTGCATTGTCATAGTTTAATAATTAAGTCATGTTTAAGGTTTTCAATTGCATAAAGTTTAGTCTAAACTCATACACTCACATAGAAGTGCTAAGGCACTGCTGTACCTACCTAGACGACTCAGTACCGAGTACCAGGTCACTCTTCAACTATTAAATACCACTGTATCATATTTCCTCCACTTTACATCAGATGTCCTGATTCTCCACCTTCCTAACCCAGACTCCACCAGCGACCTTTTGCAAGTCGTCGGTGCCTCGAGCCCGTGGGCTCCTTATGCTGAGTTTGGCAAGACGCGGTCTCCGCTCAAGAACTCGTCTGCTCCAACAGGCATCGGTTCAAAGTCAAAGTCAAAAACATTTATTTCAAATTAGGCTTACAAAAAGCACTTATGAACGTCAAAAAATATACAAATATATAAAAAACGAATTAAAATACTAAACTAAAAATATGAGTTTTGATGCTTTGAAAAAAAAGCGCTTCAGTGGTTGGGCCTGTTGAGAAAGAAGCACTCAAGAAAACTCAACAGTGTAGCCTTTTTTAAAAACAATTCCTTAATGTAACAATATATCATAAACACTGAAATAGCTGAGCAGTTTAAACCACGGATTTTTATCACATAAATATTCGTCAATAGTGTAGTACCCTTTTTTAGAAAGGTGTTGTTTGATTCTAACTTTAAACATATGAAAGGGCAACTCTACAATATTTTGCGGTACCTTATTGAAAAACTTTATACATCTTCCCATAAAAGATTTACCTATTTTTGTAGTCTCAAGTCCGGAACAGCAAGTTTGTTTTATTCCTAGTATTAAAATTGTGTGAATCACAATTTTTCTTAAAGGTGTTATAGTATTTACGAACATAAATTAAATTTTCAAATATATATTGCGATGCTATAGTCATTATATTTATTCTTTAATAAGTTCCTTAAGAGAATCACGTGGTCTAAGGTTGTAGATAAAAACGAATAGCTCTTTTTGTAGCACAAATATTGTATTAATGTCGGCAGCCGAGCCCCACAACAGTATACCATACGACATGACACTATGAAAATAACTAAAGTAAACCAATCTTGCCGTTTCTATATCTGTCCAGAGCCTTATCTTTTTAACAGCCTAAGCTGCCGAGCTAAGTCTACTAGCCAGGGATTCAATGTGAGGCCCCCATTGCAGCTTTGAATCTAAAGTTATGCCTAGAAAGGCAGTGGAGTCCACTAGCTCCACTTGATCATTATTTAGAGTTATATTGGTCTCGACCTGCCTTCTGGTTCTGTGACATACGCTATCAGCCCAATGCTATTTCAACTTGCTGATCCAACGAGCTATGTTGGTAACTCTAGTTATTTTAAGGATAACATCGTTCTGATTAAGAGTGATCCCGTGCATACTTCGCTTCATAGCCCGTTGAGTGATTTTTTAACTTATGAACAAATCCCGCAGTCAGTGTCCATGTCACAGTTGCGAATTACGGGTCAAAAAAGTTCAATCTATCTTTACAGATACTTTTGAATAAGCTCGGAATAAGTACGGTTCTGGTTCGGAATAACTAGGATCTTTAAGAAGAACCGGCAAGATTCTCTGTAGTCAATCTTATGACTATCATTGGTTACAGAGTTTTATCACTTAACTACAACTAACTTTAAAATAATTTATTACAAAGATTTTGTAACTGAAACACTTAGTATATGCAAAATCACACATTTTTATCCCGGATCCTTTCTGTATGAGATTTTTTAAAATCTTTAATTTAAACTCGTGTCAGGTTAATTCGGCAATATTAGTAACTTCATGATTCTTCCAACAAATGCTTTTCCTACTTTACGTAGGACGTATTGCTCGAAGATTTTTTTGATTAAGACGAATTCAATAAATGTCGTCCCTTAAGGGATCAGCCTGTAAGTGAGCGCGACATTATCGCCAATACATTATGATATAAAATAATTGTGGAGATTTGGCGCGCGGCGTTACGGCACGATGTCACGGAGCGCCCGCGGCGGCCTGCTCATTACACGACTTACTTTTTGTTAACCCTCAATCCCTTCTCACGATCGCATTATTGAATTTGAAACAAGGGAGGGATTTAAATTCATTTGCATAGGGCTAGCTTTTGTTTCGGGATATTTTGTAGCGTTGTCAAGACGTATTGTACTAATAAGTTATGTTTAAATATTATCGTTTTCTGTCATGTGGGTTACAACGTTAACCAAGTATTACTGACGACTCATCTGGTGTAATGGTTGAGATGTCGGCTAGTACACCAAGGGTTCCGTTCAATGCCCGGGTAGTACAAACATTTGTGTACATGAACATGTCTGTTTGTATTGGTCTGGGTGTATTTAGGCTGGCAACGCATTTTGTAGCTCCTTTGGTGCTGCAAATGTCCATGGGCGGCAGTATTCACTTTCCATCAGGTGATCTGTCTGCTCGTTTGCCCCCTATCCTCCAGATGGCGCTGGGTGTATGTCAGTGGATATTTATTTCTTGTGTTGTGGACTTTCTATATTACACTCCTACTTGACACACCTACACGCACAAGTACATAAATGCATAAGGTGAATAATATTTATACGATTAATATTATAGTATTATTGTTATCTTTCATTGTAATATATAATTGGAACTGTGTAATATTTGAAAATTGTAAACTTTTGTTTTTTTCATAGGTTGTTAGCATTATCGCAAATCAAGAAGGCACTTAGTAAATAGTAAATGTACGAAGAAGCGGAGTCTCCTGGTACAGGCATTGCTATGCTTAAAAGGAGACTTCCACAACTGATATGTATCTTTTACCTTTGAGAAGACGATAAATAATTTTGATTTTTTAATTTCTTTATTGAACATAGAGTTCACTATATAAATGATGAAGGTCTCCCCCAAGTGCTGGTGTAATGCGGGTCAGAAAGCCGAAGACTCTACATGACGATATTGTCATCGTGATAGAGTCTTCGGAAAAGTTTGCCAAAATGCGGAACATCAATCCGTCTGTATGACTTATCGCTACAGAAATATTAGGCTAAGATCCATCTGCGCTTATCACTGTCAAGTGAAGTGCAGGCCATCAGCGGCCATCAGAAAAAAGTCCATCCGAAAAAAATACCTACACATAAAACACTACATATTTATCTATACATATAAATAAAAATAAGAGTGTCTGTTTGTCATATTGAAATAACTGTTTTTAACATGCACATGTATGTATATACGGTACATACACCATTTTTTTTTTAAAATAATTTATGTCATTGTAGTGTGTATGGCCAACCTCCCTCACACATAGACATAAGTTAGTATATAAGCATAGATGTAAGTCATTTGATATAGACATTATACCAGAGTGCACTCAATATACGTGTTTTCATCAGTCTCCCGGTTCCCACATTGCATGGCGACCTGCCAGTGCTGCCTTTGGGCAGCGCGCGTGTAAGAGTTGGGAATTATATTGAAACAATAAGGGACTGTTGGCGAGCTCTATTGCGAAGGATTTTTAAAGAAATCAGATATTGATGCTCATGGCGAAGGATGTAAGAAACTGCTGGCTGCCGGGAAATTGGAGTCCAAAGTTGGAGCAGCCAGGAGTTAGTTTCCGATATGGATGGAGCCTGTGTAGTGAGTGTTTGTAGATAAAGACTAAAAGACGTAATACGGTGTGGTGATAGTGTTTATTTTTAATTAGAACTTTTAAAGATTTCATAACTTTTAAATGTTAATTGAAGTTTTTTTTTTTAAACATTTATAAGTGCATAAGGTAAGCAGACAGGTCAATTATGTCTTAATAATTTAATAGTTATTATTAACTTATGAATCTTATGATACGCTTGGCTTGGTCATATGTTATAATTGTTCCAATTCAAAATATCCCATCGTGTTTTATTTTTATAATAATGTTCTTTGAAAATAATACCGATTAATTTGCAAATAATCTAGTAGATTAGATACATTTTAAATATGAAGAAGTACGAGTTGCTGATTATGAGAATTTAAAGCCAATGGTATAATTATTTTCTAAATTCTAAAGTTCCTATGTTTCTTATATTATGTTTTGTCTAAATTTAAAAGAAAAATATTTCATTTATAAATATAAGTTGCTCGTATGTGTTAACATTATAAATTCTTTTGATACGTAATTATTTGCATAGCCTAGTAGCAGCGTTTCACTCATACATGTTTACGAGATCAGCGAAATATGTTATAATGTGTCTTGTTACCAACCGCGGCGTTCCATATTAGAATTGAATAACAACAATGCGATGATTATGATTTCTTCGAAATGTAATTCAATACTCTAGTTGAACACCGAATACCTAAGAAATGTTAGAAATATATATGATTAGTATTGTTAATTTAAATTCAGGATGAATTGCTTGCAAGAAGTTTTGATTTTTTTGTTCATATAGATTTGTAATATTAAATAAGACAAGAGTGAATTATGGTTGAAAGTGATAGAAGATTATTGTGATGTGTTTTGTTTAATGTTTAGATGAAAGGTATTGTGGAATGGAAGGATTTTTGTTAAATGTGTATTTATTATACAATTGGAGTGATCACCCAAAGGTAAAATAAATCATTTTAACTATTTGTATGGTCACGAAAGGTTATTGAAAGCAGGTATATTTGAAGTAGTGAAAGAGATGAGAGGTGAAAAAATAAGAAGACACGTAAGGATATAGTGTGAAAGTCGGCAACAAATCCTTCAGATAGAAATCTGTTGGAGACCTTAGATGTCTTAAATGAAGTGGACCGGTATTAAAAGTTAAAGATTATTATTGTTATAACGGTACAAGGTACAATATAGGTGACAGATCCTTTATTTGATCATGGTGTAGACGAGCTCTCTCCGTGAAAATAGTTGGAGATTATGTAATCTTAAAACATGCCCTAAAATAAAGCTGCGTGGTGCAGTAGATAATTATGACTAAAATGTCAATGAAAAGTCGACTTAATTAAATGTACCAAATGATTATGTGATATTAAGGACCGGCCGGCCCAATAAAAATACCCAAAGAGGTATAATTATAATGTACCAAGAATGAGAATAAAGAAATAAGGATATAGTGATGAGTGTGTCATGCCGAGAAAGTGATGTGAAGGAAATAGATATTATACAAATGATGATTTTAAAAGAGTAGTGTTTATTGAGATTGTTTTCAATATATTTTTTTTATCTGACTGTAATTTTTAGATACATGATTAGAAATGAGTAGATATAGTTTTATTGATTGTTTATACCTAAAATGTTTACTGTCAAAATTTTATTTTGTATAATCTTTTCGTTAAAATAAATTTAATTGACCTTAATTTAAAGGACCTGTCTGCTGAACCTATTTATGTATATAATAATAGAGGTATATATCTAGAAATAAAATAAATTTACTTGCTATTTACTTAGGCATTTTGAACTAGGATTTTTCTTTCTTTCGTATTTTTAATAATAAATGTTGATTGTAATTTAAAATAAGTGTAACGAATTTTTCTGGACATCCCTAATAACATTTTGGTAAATCTAAAAAAATAAAACATTCAATGATGTTTTTTTTGTTTCAAATCACGGGGGAGGTGTAGTGTGTATGGCCAACCTCCCTCACACATAGACATAAGTTAGTATATAAGCGTAGTTGTAAGTCATTTGATAGACATTATACCAGAGTGCACTCAATATACGTGTTTTCATTCAGTCTCCCGTTTCCCAGACATTGCATCATAATCCAAGTATTTTTTTTAAATAAATAAGTCTGTATGTCTGTTAATTCCGGGTAATGAAATGAAATGACTGACTGATTTAAACGGCAACTTTTTTGGTGGCTGATATAATAGAGCAAAACTACTTAGGCTTCTGTTGTTGTATTGCACAGCGGCGTTTGTGACGTGGGATGCGCGCCTTACAAAGCGATTTTAAGAGTTAGCTGTCACCCTGGATAAACATATGGGTTACTTTTTACTGCGAGAGAATATCTTATATCGCGAGTAATACCGCGAGACACTGCTAGTTTACAAATAAATTATTATCAAGCATTGTGCAAGCCCTGGAATTGGTAACATCACAACACCGAATTGCTTTATACAGCTACCTACCAACGAGCGAGTCAATCGCGGCGCTAGTGATGCACCCGACAGACACGCGTCTCGGATATATCCTTTACATTAAAACATAATCATCGTTCCGTGAAACAGGAGTGTTATGCACTTTTGTGTTTCTGGATGTGGACACTGTAGCTAGTAAAATTACCGGGTAAAAGAGATTTAGCATCGCTCGTTTACGGTGTCGGCCGCAGGGCAAAAAAACATGAAGTAAAAAAATAATAATCGATCAATTATTGGTCTCATTCAATGATGTTCTGTAATTGTCGGGCATATCATTTACTATTGGGTGAGCGTCCTGGTCGTCTTGTACACTTAATAGCATAAAAAAACAAAAACATGAATAGATGTTATGAACACCTACAATAAAATAATATTTAAAGTGTCGGCAACTTCTTTCGATCTACTTGTACTACAAATGTACATGGGTGGTGGTGTTAATTAATATCAGGTGAATCGGTTACCCCCTAAAGCACACATAAAAATTAAACAATACCTCTAAAAATTTTAAGTTGGAACTTGTACACAACTATTGAAGTAGATAGCCCTAGACATGAGGCATTTAATTGACGCTGATCACTAGCCCAGCTCAGCTGAGAATCCCATTAGCAGTCAATAGCGAATAATCCATCTCTTAAAAGGCAGTTCGTCATTCGAGAAGGTATACCATGTCTTAATGAATGATTTATGAAAATAACCTACCTTGCTTTTTAATAAGTGTAGGTATCAATTAAATTCTTATGCTCTTTTTAAGAGTCACAAATTATAATAAAATAAACATATATACCTAAAAGATTTGGATAAGGAGACATGTGCTTGCACTCTGTTCGTTCCTTCGACAAGTGAGAAAGGCTCTGACTGCCTAATTAGTAATTCCCTTTTCATTTTATCACATTCATTCATTTTATCTTTTTATCGGATTAGAACTTTGTTTACGATAACTGGTTGACCCCGACTTATTATTACAATCAATATTAAAACGTTGCTAGGTATATATATAGGTTCCGTATCTAAAAAAATTACTTCGGATACGAACAATTCCCTTACTTTATATCCGATCTGGGCCCTCCCTAGCTGCGGGCGGCGAATATCAAGTTATAACGAGTTTGGACAAGTTGCTAATGAGAGAGCGGCAGTCACGCGCCGCCAGAACACCCAGCCTTGGCAATTGTATTTTAAAAATCATCACCATAATTAACAATTTTTTTCTTTATTCATGATGGGCTTGCTCTTGAGCACAGACTTTCCTAGTGGAAGACACGTGCTCTAAGGTGGAGCGAGCTTGCCCAGAAAAAGCCTATTCACTCGTTTTTTTGAATGGATATAATATTATGTTGATTTATTTGCATTATTAATATACTTATAGTTTTGTACAACTGCCTCCGTGGTGTCGTGGGCACAGCGTTCGCTTTAGATCGATCATGGAGGTCATGGGTTCGATTGCGGGTAAACGGCGGGTGAAACACATGATTATTCGAAAACAAGTACGATTCTGTACTTTGGAGAGCACGTTAAGCCGTTGATCCCGGCTACAATCTTAGGATGGTTAATTCTCATCAACTCGCATTGGGTCCGCGTGGTGGATTGCACCCTAATATCCCCATGGCTATATTGTGTTTGGCTGATGAAGATAATGCCAAGGTTATATCATTACCAGCTCATTATACGTTCCCACCGAGAGACCCGTGAATGCGGGTCCAGTGCAGATTTGCCGACTTCACGCACAACCTTTGAATCGCAGGTGTGCGCAGCTTTCCTCACGATGTTTCCCTTCACCGTAAGAGTGTCGGATAAACGTACATAATATGAAAAGAGTAACTGCTGAGTTTCATGCTGAATTCTTCTCAGTAGAATACTACCATCCGAACCAGTGGTAGCTACATTTGACATTTATAAGTGTTCTGTAAGGACCTAATCTGAATAAACTCTTTTCATTTTTATATAATTTCGGAAATTTGAAAAGACATTGATCCGTGGCCAGATATGAACCTCCGAACTCCTGATTGGAAGGCAACAGTCCACATAAATGAGGAACCGACGCTCTATGATTTAAAACAGAAATAACCTGACGTTTGTACACTTTGTACTCCGAAAAAAAAAGGATAAGGGTACAGGATCTATCCTGTAGGGAGTTTGGGCCAGAGGTGGGGTAGTACGTGGGCGACGTGGATCTACGACCTCGTAGTTCAACCTGCCTCGCGCCTCGAAGGTCCATAAACGGAAAAAAAGAAATATTACTCATCTAAAAAAATCCGGCTAGCAAGTATCTGACAATACAAACCTTACTACATTATTTTTTTAACATAATTACAATTGGAAGTTTCATCATCATATCAGCTCATTATTAATCCCTACCGAGGCGCACAAGACTACCCGCAAAGGGTGGATAGGCCTTAGTCGTCAACGCGGGCCCAGTGCGGACTGACCGACTTTACGCAAAACCTTTGAATTTCTTCATAAGCGTGCGCAGGTTTCTTCGCGATGTTTTCCTTCGTCGTAAGGAGTTTTCATTTTTAATAATTTTTATTTTGGTATCCATTTTTTCTCGCAATCAAATTCGTCCTATTGCGGCATGTACACGTCATCCATCAGGTAGCTTCGCAATATATACGAGTATCTTGCTCATACAAACTTAGGTCTTGCGCACTGTTTGGTTTCACCATTATCAGTGAATAACGTGCCTCCTCCTTCCTGCTTATGGGGAGATTGGACTGGTTACCACCACGCGGGCCTAATGCGAAATATTGGATATTAAAAACAACAACCCTAGTGTGGCTGATCCACAAAGCAAAACTGCTAAATTACTGTATAAACTGGTTAGAACTGGTATAATACGAAGATAGATAAAAAACCGTAGTATAAGATTTTACTTTTTGTTTTACCTCTAATTATAAAATTGTGTAAACGATGAGGGTCACATCTTCAATATGAAAAAAACCTCTTTTAAATAATAAAGAATAAAAAAAAAAAAAAAAACAACCCTAGTTAAAAAGAACTTACATGCGTTGTTTCAAGCCAGTGTTACTCCGGTAGAGCTAGCTTTTTGGTTATGTCATCATTCAGTTCGCTCACCTGGCGGTAAGTGATACGCCTGACCATGACAGATGCTGTGAAGGCATCCAATAAGAAGAGGTCATAATTTTACCTGACCATGACAGTTCATCATCATCATCATCAGCTCATTAAACGTCCCCACCGAGGGGCACGAGCCTACCCGTATAGGGTGATTAGGCCTTAGTCATCCACGCGGGCCCAGTGCGGATTGGACGACTTCACACACAACCTTCGAATCTCTTCGCAGGCGTGCGCAGGTTTCCTCACGATGTTTTCCTTCACCGTAAGAGCGTCGGATAACGTACATATATTTTTCGAAAATTCGAAAATACATTGGTACGTGTCGGGATTTGAACCTCAGCCCTCCCGGTAGGAAGGTGACAGTCCACACCACTCGAGCCACTGACGCTCTACCATGACAGTTGCAGTGAAGGAAATCAATAAGAGGAGATAATCAGTATTTTAATTTTCTTCAACTTTCCTGCCCATCATCCTAGGTGACAGATTTTAATATCCGGTCTCTAATATCCAGTTTTTTTTATCCGTGCCGAGTATAACTGTGCCGACGCATGGCTCTTACACACTTAATCTCTGTGTACCTAAATTGCCTGATTTCCCCGCCATACTACAACTTTAACAGCCCGTGAAAGTTCACTGGTAAACTCCATGATGGGGAAACATTGTGCAATAACCTTTGAGTTTTGTAGGTGGGTCTGAGAATTACCTTGTAGAAGATTAGGTATACAGAAAGAGCGCTATTCTATGCTAAATATTCCCTAAGCCGCTTCTTACGGAACCCGCAGTTTGCACATAAATTAGACAATATTTGCTATGTTTCGTTAAAATAAAGCTTCTGAAGTGTGGCGTAATTTAATTTTATTGTTAATTCCATTTGACTGAGGACGTTATGACCAATGAACATTTACTATATGAATTAATCATTTAGGAGAAAAAGATTTTGAATTTGGAATCCCAATTTAAATCAATGCACATTGAATGTAACGATTACGCTCACAGCCGCCGGCGCTCGGCTGAATGCCCAATCAATGTAATTAGGGGTCCCCGGTTCGTTTCACGTCCAATTTCGAATTTGGAACGCGGCGAGGGCCAATGGCCGGAGCGTGCTAATCGTACGCAGCCGCGATTGGCCGCCGCCGCCGCGTCACACTAATTATTGGCCGCGGTGGAACAATTCCAGCGGACCATTTCCGAACATGGCCGACCGTTGAATGAGATTTTATTGTTTTCCGTTATTGGTGGCCAGTTGTAATGGCGTCGTACGATTTATTAGTCGTTAGTAGCGGTTTTTGTATATAATGGTTTTATTTGAAAACTGTGTTTACTTTTTCAAAATATATTAGTACCAATATAAGAAATAGAAATATCCACCTGCCGGCCAATATCGGTAAGTAAGTACCTAAATATCTATTATGTATCTCGTCCAAAAGGGCCCGTTTCGCCCGCGATGTTAATTTATTTCAATGTGGCTATAATTTTTAAAATAACCCTGTAATGACAAAACCACAAATTCTCAATTTTCTATCAAATACCTTTCAAATCTACAATTTTGAAGGTTAATCTAACTATGGTTACCTACCAACAGAATATTAACCGCTCGAACGAAGCTCGCGCGTTGTTAATAAATAGCATAGAATGACATTATTGTGAGTTTTAAATAATGACGGTATATATTATAAATTAATATGGATTTCACATTTGGTACACTAAAACATTGTCTACCCCCTTTACAGCTAGACAATTGACTTTGAAGACACCACAGACATCAGAATATACATTAGACTGGACAAGCCGCTAAGTTTATAGGCAGTCCCAGTGTCGCAATTTCTTTTCGGTTCTTACCTGTGAAAAGTTATTATATTTCTTGGTATATTTACTGATTCATTGCGATGATGGCATGTTACAATTGCACAGGATGGCATTTTGGAAAAAAAAACGGTAATTTCTTCAAATATTCGTGCGTCTTGACTCGTCTCACAGAGCGTAAACTGGCAGCCAGTGTATGCTCGTTGAGCTTACAGTTGTCGCACTTTAAACGCGGCTTGCCCCATCTCCTGTATTGGGAAATCTGTGGAAGACACCTATTGTCATTATTAGGTAAGTACCAATAGTGAAAAGATATTTGGTAAATTAACAGATCCTGTGTTTTTATAACTAACTCAAACATTATAATACATATAACTAGGTAACTCGATAGATCATTTAATAATATCATTCCAGCAATATTTTCAAATTTCATCGTCTGCTAAAACTGAAAGTACAAATTACAACAAGGTTTATCGCAACCAATAAACAAAAGAAATTATGAGGTTGATCAGTTAAAAAATAATATTGCCTTATACATATATGATTAAAATCCTACTCTACATCTCTATCAATAATGTTAACTTCACAAGAAACATGTCATCATCATCATCATCATCATCAGCTCATTAAACGTCCCCACCGAGGGGCACGAGCCTACCCGTATAGGGTGATTAGGCCTTAGTCGTCCACGCGGGCCCAGAGCGGATTGGACGACTTCACACACAACCTTTGAATCTCTTCGCAGGCGTGCATGAAGGTTTCCGCACGATGTTTTCCTTCACCGTAAGAGCGTCGGATAACGTACATATATTTTTCGAAAATTCGAAAATACATTGGTACGTGTCAGGATTTGAACCTCAGCCCTCCCGGTAGGAAGGCGACAGTCCACACCACTGAGCCACCGACGATACATACATGTAACATATTACAATTTGTTCACCTACTTAGGTATATTTTATTGTTTAAAACTATGAATTTCAATTGTATGTACGAGTAATCATTCCATATTATATTTCTCGTTAATTAAGGAAGGAAACAATTTATTTACTCTTTGTACGTGAATACACTTTAGAAATAATTTAAACTAAACATGATATTTTAAGCATGATATTTTTGTGAGCGTCGGTGGCTCAATGATGTGGATTGTCGCCTTCCTGGCAGGAGGGCTGAGGTTCAAAACCCGACACGTACCAATGTGTTTTCGAATTTTCGAAAATATATGTGCGTTATCCGACGCTCTTACGGTGAAGGAAAACATCGTGCGGAAACCTTCATGCACGCCTGCGAAGAGATTCAAAGGTTGTGTGTGAAGTCGTCCAATCCACACTGGGCCCGCGCGGACGACTAAGGCTAATCACCCTTTACGGGTAGGCTCGTGCCCCTCGGTGGGGACGTTTAATGAGCTGATGATGATGATATTTTAAGATTTATTGTACTAAGTGATTAGTAATAACCACTTAGTACACTAAATCTTATCTTTAATAATAATTACCTAAAGGTACCTGTAGGTAATTATTAGGTAAGAGTTTTAATACACAAATCACATATTTCGTTTTCATATACGTTGGTTACTTTTCGGCCTGGGATATTTTATTTGCGTAGGTAATGAAATTAAACTTTTTCTTGAAAATGTACATGACATTCTACCCTTTGATAGCTTATTACAAGGGTATATCTACTGCTATCTAACAAACACGATCGTCCAATTGAGTAAGCTTGAAAAGTATCGGAGATATGTTAACAATTTTAATCGAGAAATAAACCTTGCACCTAAATATCATTATAATGGACTTTCGTCTAAATTCTCGTTTTTCTTTTAATTTATATTCAAAGCAGACTTGTCTATATGGATATTTAAAAATGGTTACATCAGTTGAATACATACTTAACGACCCCAACGAATAGGGACCTTTTTATTGTAATACATAGTCGTCATGTATTGCAAATTGTAAATAAATAAATAATATCCACTGATTTTTTCACACAGCCCCAAACTAAGTATTAGCCTGTAATAGTAAGTACTAAATAATATATAAACATACGATGTTTTTTTTGGAATATACACATTATTCATTTAAAACCCAGACATTACAAATATACATATTCATGCACACAAATGTTTGCGCTGCCCGGTGATCGAACCCGTAACCCTTGGAGTAACAACCGATGTCTCACCATTACACCAGATGGGTCGTCAAATGTTTATTACTTATACAATATGGATGCATTCTTCTCAGTAGAAACAAGTCTGAATCAGTGGTAGAATCAAATTGATTATTCAGTGTTCTTTATGGACCTAAATTAAGTTTAAATAATATAAAGTTTATTTCTCACCAATTACATTTAAGTTACATAAATAAATGAGAGTTAACTATTAAAAAAGTGAGCACATTTGGTGGGCTGATACCTGAACTAAGAGTATCCTGTATCTCGGTTATCAACCCTCCCCATACTTTAGTCTAAATTTAAAAAAACAATACTTAAATAACATTTTAAATATACATATAGTGAGGGTATACGTAACTTGTATCAATGCTTCGTTCGTAGTTCCTTTACATAATATAGACAAATACATTGCTATTACAAGTAAACTATGCTTTTTAATCACAAACATGACTTGACGAAAAAAAACAGCAAACAAATCTGATAATTACAATGAAATATATATAAGCGAGAGCGTCGGTGCTCAGTGTGTGGACTGTCGCCTTCCTACCGGAGGGCTGAGGTTCAAATCCCACACGTACCAATGTATTTTCGAATTTTCGAAAAATATATGTACGTTATCCGACGCTCTTACGGTGAAGGAAAACATCGTGAGGAAACCTTCATGCACGCCTGCGAAGAGATTCGAAGGTTGTGTGTGAAGTCGTCCAATCCGCACTGGGCCCGCGTGGACGACTAAGGCCTAATCACCCTATACGGGTAGGCTCGTGCCCCTCGGTGGGGAGTTTAATGAGCTGATNNTACCCGTATAGGGTGATTAGGCCTTAGTCGTCCACGCGGGCCCAGTGCGGATTGGACGACTTCACACACAACCTTCGAATCTCTTCGCAGGCGTGCATGAAGGTTTCCCACGATGTTTTCCTTCACCGTAAGAGCGTCGGATAACGTACATATATTTTTCGAAAATTCGAAAATACATTGGTACGTGTCGGGATTTGAACCTCAGCCCTCCCGGTAGGAAGGAACTACGTACAAATATTGGATATTATATTACCATGACCGTTTGATATTGCAAACGCAACACAAAACAATATTTCAACATTATCAATATCGCACAAACGTCAATCTCGATTCCCAAAAATGTCCCAACTCGAACGGATTCCCGTGGCGCCATTTTCGTTATACAAAATACGAGCTCGCTGAAGCCTATATTCAAAGGAGTGATATCTCAAGGTCCCCGGAGAGGGCCATGTGATCCCTCCTTGTAAAAATAAAAGGGAATAACACGCGCTCGGGCGCACACGAGCATTGTCCAGAGCAGTGTTGCCGAACTATCGATAGTCCGCCTATCGATAGTTGACCTCGGAAAATATCCAAACTATCGATAGGGCTATCGATAGTATCGATTTTATCAAAGATTGTATGTTTGAAAACAATGTGACTTACATAATTTTATTGTACTAGAAACAAAAACAAACTGTCCCAAATCTGAGACTAAGTAGAGTAGGAAAATCATTTGTTGGAAGACGCATAAAGTTCTTTATTAAAATACCACAAAATCTTGCCAAATTACCCTTTCACAAATTTCAATTAAGGATTAAAAAATCCTTACGAAGAATGATTACTAGGATATAGGAATAGAAAACGATTACTCATCGGATAAAGATCTTACACATAGTGTTCCAGTTATAAAATCTTTGTAATAAAATTATTGTATAGTTACGTGTATGTTAATGACAAAGCTCTGTAGCCTTTGATATAAAAAGTTTGAAATAATATCTATTGTGTTTCGTGCTGGTTCTTATTTCTAAAATTCAACTTATTCCGAACCGGTGGAGTCATGACAAAAATAAAAATAACAATTGATGATTCAAAAGCATCTGTTAAAGATTTATTTGAATAAAGACATTACGAGTTTGAGTTTTGATTTTGAACTATCGATAGTAGCCACATGAACCATTAGCTTGAATGGAGACTCCAATCCATTAGGTTGAAGTATTTTACTGAAATAATTGCCAAAACTATCATTGATAATATCGATGGTATTGTTAATAAGAATATGTCTTTACATATTTTACAAAGAAAACTAAATATATAAAAAAAAACAAAATTATGAGACAAACGGAAGGAGCTCAGCTGAGTTTGCAACGAGAATAATTCCGGGCATCACTGGTTTTCAGCTTCTCCCTTTGCCCTATGAGATGTTGTTGGAAGCCATAGTTAATGCTTGTTTGACTCATAAGAAATGTGTTCATAAATATGGTGGGGTTTTATAATATTAAAATTGATAGCCTATCGATAAACTATGGATAGTGGCCTATCGAGTAGCAACACTGGTCCAGAAGGATCGTAGATGTAAGAATCATATTAGTTTTATCTGTGTAGTACTCGAGATTATGTTTGGAGAGTCTGGGGATGGACTGTCGATTTTGATTAGTGTGCACTGTTGTTTTAAACTTGACTTGTGAAGTTGGGATGTTGATTTGGGTCAAAAAAGAAATCTGAAATACTGATTAAGAAATTGAGAACACCTCAGTACCACAAACCTCAGCACTTAATGTTCATAATTCGAATCTTTTATGTTTTTGGAATGCTTTTGTAGGGTAGTACAAGTGCATGAGTTGATAATCTAACATGGCGATGTCATAATATTGTAAGGTCAGCAAAAATTTTTAGACAATAATTTGATTTGTCAGATCAGACAATAGCTCAGTTGATCAATCAATATATAGGAATAACGGTTCTCCGGAACTGTAGTGTTTTCTGTGCCCAATTTCTAACAAGCTGCTTTTGTGCTTTAATTATTTTGAGTAACTTTCGATTTATGACTTGTTGAATTGTTTGTTAGCCTCAATAATTCCACTATTTACCTGACATTACGATACTTTACAATTGAATTGTAGGTATTCCGGTACAGCTTTGTAGTTAATAGTATAAAATGGTTATTATATAATATAGAATGAAATTCTAATTAAATTCTACCATAAAACAGCAATGCATCCGCAACTATGACATGGCCTCTGACTGCGGGATTGGTTCACAAGTTCAAAGTTACTTAATGCGTAATGGAGCGAGCTACTTATGCTATGGCTCTATCTTAGGAATAAGGTCAGAAATTATTTTCTCCGTAAAAGAACTCAAATTACCGATTAGCCCGCCGGATCGGCATGTTAAAGTGGCAGTGGGCTGAAAACGTATGTCGCAGAAATAACGGCCGTTGGAGCAGACGAGTTCTGTAGTGGAGACCGCGTCTTGGCAAGCGTAGCGTAGGACGCTCTCCGGCCCGATGGACCGACGACTTGAAGGCTGGATGAGGAGAGCGATGGCCTAGATATCTGGCGTAAAATGAGGGAGACCTATATCCAGCAGTAGACTGGGATATGTTGAAGAGATAAAATAGAATGAATATGAGTGCAATAAATTACTATTGAGGCACAATAACTATCGTATTACCTCATTTTAAAATTAGCGGAATTAGAGCTCTTATCTCCTGCTAAACTTTCGCCTTACTATCATCACTGTGGGGCTTCATACTGTACCTCCCTAGTCTAACTAAGGTTTCGCTGTTCTAGAGTTTAGTATAGGTAAAATTACGCAAGTTCATTGTCTGCAAGTTCAGCATTGACTATCCATTTGGTGTAACTGGTTGGCTGAACAGGCTGTGTGCCATGGAAAAAGAACACAGTTAAGTCCGTTCTAGAATTTTACTAAAATAGCATCAAAGTTTTGTTGAGGGTCAGGATTTGGACTTTAAAAGTTCAATACTGTACGAAACATTGAACATTTAATTGAAATGTTAAATTTTGATTGTAGTTTTGACTTGCTTCGTTTGAAATGCTTTTGACTTCAATTTTTTAAACTTTTTGGAGTCACACCCTATAATACAAGATCTCACACGCGTCACTAATATAACTCTGAGAGAGATAACAATTATAGTCTCAACATCACTGCGCAATTAACTCTCAAGTTAGTACTGGATGAACTTGGAACGTGTTGGAGATAAGTGTGAACATATAAGTGTATGATTGTGGAGTTAGATTTATATAATTTTAATTCAATAAAATACACCAGTTTATGTGTGATGTGCTTGTTTGGTTACTACTAGCATAGGAGTCTCTCAACAAAACTACGTTTATTCTATTTACTGGATGATCTCACTCAAAAAGTGTCCGCAGCAAAATTCTGCCCGTGGTGTCACTTGAGTAGAATATTCATTCATTATGAACTCGTCGCTCGCTACATGTCATAGTTACAGTATAATGCGCGTGCTTTTGATTTTGAACCTTTTTGACGACGCGTTAAGTTCAAAATTTTAAATGAATATTTGTATGTTATAAAATGGCAACGTAAGTGCTAAGCGACTCGAAAATTTTTTGGTTGATACTTCTTTGTGATTGTGCATCTTAGTAAATTTATTGTTTATCTGAGATGATCAATTATCAACAAGATAAATATGTCTTTCTGAGTAATACTACATATTATAAGTACTATTTCGTTATACATTTACAAGCCCCCTCTTATAGTATTATCAAAAAAAAAATTTACTTTTCAAATGAAAATTACATTTGAATTTCATACCCGATAAGAAAAATCTAAGAGCTCGGTGGCTCAGTGGTGTGGACTGTCGCCTTCCTACCGGGAGGGCTGAGGTTCAAATCCCGATACGTACCAATGTATTTTCGAATTTTCGAAAATAAGATGTACGTTATCCGACGCTCTTACGGTGAAGGAAAACATCGTGAGGAAACCTGCGCACGCCTGCGAAGAGATTCGAAGGTTGTGTGTGAAGTCGTCCAATCCGCACTGGGCCCGCGTGGATGACTAAGGCCTAATCACCCTATACGGGTAGGCTCGTGCCCCTCGGTGGGGACGTTTAATGAGCTGATGATGATGAAGAAAAATCTACCAGCATTTGACACTTTCCAATATTTCAGACAAAGAAAGAGTAAAGGGAGACGGACGTAAATCAACCATTTGACGACAATAAACCATCTTAATAGCGTCTGAAATAAAGCGTTGAGAGCATTCTACAAACAACCCATAAATCGGTTCACAGAGCAATAAGGAAAGCTAATGGGAAAATAGTATTAAATCTGTAAGGAAACCGGCAAACAATGTAAAAATTGTGGGATTATTTGTGTTTGTTTTTACCTTTTTAAGGTTCTGTAGCCAAATGGAATAAAACGAAACCTTTGTAGATCCATCATGCCTGTCTGTCCGTCCGTATGTCACAGCACTCACAGCCATTTTTTCTGCAAAGAACTAGGTTTTTTAAGTGATACCTACATTTTTTTTATAATAAATCGCTAGTAGGTGCCTAAGTAAATATCTAATAATTATTTTATATTATGTTACTCAGTGTTGGTTCAATGGTGTGGAGTGTCGCCCTCTTACCGGGAAGGCTGAGGTTCAAATCCCGCCACGTACCAATGTATTTCAAATTTTCAAAAAATATATTTACGTTATCCGACGCTCTTAGGGTGAAGGAAAACATCGTGAGAAAACCTGCGCACGCCCGCAAAGAGGTTGTGCGTGAAGTCGTCTAACCCGCACTGGGCCCGCGTGGACGACTAACGCTTAATCACCATATACGGGTAGGCTCGTGCCCCTCGTGCGGACGTTTAATGAGCTGATGATGATGATGTTACTTGATGCTAGATGGAGAAGACCTATGTCCAGCAGTGGACTGCGATCGGTTGATGAGTATATTACTACGGAACCCCTCATAGGCGAGTCCGATCGCACTTAGCATTTTTATTAGCACTTGATTATTTGGTGGTTTTCGATTATCTTCGTGGTCTTATGAAGCATGGAGTTGGTATTCTTAATAATCTGTCTCAACTTACATTCGGTGGACGTGACATAAAACTTACAAGATAATTAAGAAAAATGGCTACAATTAGTCTAAATGCAGTCAAAAAGAAATTTCTCGAAGTCACCCCATTAACTTACAACAATAATTACGTCTGGCAGACGATTCTTTTTACTTTCTTCATCAAGCCCTAGACTTAGCACCCAGCCAGTAAATATGAGTAGGTACTAAGCAACTAGTCGGAGAGCCGGCCGTATAAAAGTCCTATGGATAAGATACATTAACAATTTTTTAATAGTCTGAGAAACCATAGGACTTAAGGTTGACACCCCTGAAAAATGCTTGATTTTGCCCGCTTGCAAAATTATGACCTCACTTTCGGTTAAAATTCCATACATTGTTATAATAACTTTTAAGATACATGAAAAATATAAGGAAAATAAAGTATATTCGATGAGTAGAATTGAGTTTTCAAAGGTCGACAAGCTCTATTCATTTACGAACGTGAGTCGACCACAATCAAAGGACGTACCTAAATTGTGGTCAACTCAAGTTATAAGCCTATAGTTATTTCTTGAATATTTTGTATTCAAAATAACCCAAAGCAATATAAACAGACATATTCATGCACACAAATGTTTGTACTGCCCGGGAATTTAACTTAACCTTAGTCTAAAAGCTGTTCTTTGTAGCACAACATCACTTAAAAGATCCATATCGTCATCTTCATCAGCTAATAGAGTTGAAGCTGTAGTCGTCCACGCGGGTCCAGTGCGGATTGACCGATTTCACGCACAACCCTTAAATTTCTTCGTAGGCGTGCGCAGGATTCCTCACGATGTAAGCGCTTTAGATTCACGTACACATAATTCCGAAAATTCGAAAATAAATTGGTACGTGGCGGGATTTGAGCCTGCTCCCTCCAAATCGGATTTGATTTCACGCATAACCTTTGAATCTCTTCGTAGGCGTGCGCAGGATTCCTCACGATGTTTTACTTCACCGTAAAAGCGACGGACGGAAGCGTACACAAATGCCGAAAATTAGAAAATACATTCGTATGTGATAGGGTTTGAACCTGCACCCTCCAGATCGGAAAGAAACAGTCCACACTATATGAAGGGATTATTCGAAATTATTCCTTACTTAAGATGTCATTAGTAGTTTGTAGTAGTAGTAGTTGCTATGAGCTGGTAACTGAAACTAAGTTTGATTTTCAGGCGACCAAGAAAGTTACCACAAGCCTAAAATGATAAAGAAACTAAACGCTTCGTTTGTATTAGTCTGATTAAATTATGAGTTAGCCAATAATCAAATTGGATTGGTCGATATCAATTGGTCGTATGAATCTTAAAATTTGATTCTAAAAGCAAATTAGTTTGATCTTTGAAATACTTTGTTGAAGTTCTCAAATTGATTTGTTAAACGTTTGAAGTATTGAGAGAGGTTAATTCGTAATATTTACCAGTTTTAACATTGTTTTAGTTATGGATTTATTACATAGTTTGGCAAACGATCAGTCGGTACACCTACGACCTATCGCAAGTCATCTGTCCATCCAGCCAGAGAACGCTACGGCTCTTGCAATTTCGCTTTGCACCGCATGTAACAATCTCATTTCATTCATTAATTTGACGCCATATTTAACTTAATAAATCAAAACTAAATGGCTCACTCCATCATCGCATTCACTTCGCGCCAAATGAGGGATTCCATTAAAAGCGACGTAGACAAATCCAGGGCTGTGACGTCACAACAATGGCTGCGTAATTGTTTGCCGGTACATGTTAATGTACGGGACAAAAGCTTGGAAGTGGTTTGAGTTCAGACTCCACAATGGCAGACGATCCTTTTTAGATGATAACAAAGCATTTGGTGCAATGGAAAAATGTATACTTGAAGCGTGAGTCCTTGCTTTGAACCACAGTCCGAGGCACGTATTTTAAAAGGAGACTGAAGCATTGATATGTACTTAAATAGAGTTAGAAAGGCATGCCGCTATTTATCGTATATAGCGCTTTTAAACTCAATCTCAAAACAGATCAACGTTGAGTCACGTTCGCGAATACGGGCCTGAGTCAACGGCGGACCCAGGGGGTCATGGGCGTCATGACCCCCCCTGAGCTATTTTTAAGTACTATACTATCGTACATTAACAAAATACCTCATAAGTTCTTAACTTGACTACTACCTATGTGACCCCCTCCTGGTGCCTAACCTGGATCCGCCCTTGGCCTGCTTTAGGTGTTTGGAAAAAAAAGTGATGGACAAAACCGATTGCTTTTATGGTCCTAGACTAGTTGAGCTTAGATCTCGACTTGATATGGCCGTGGGTTCAAATCCCGGTCCTACTAAATATATTTTTATAAATATATTTTAAAGTTTGATAATATTTATAAAATATAATATAAGACTTTTCTTTTCAATTAAAATATCCATGCGGTCCCAGTGCGAAAGGCCGACTTCACGCATTACCTTTAAATCTCTTCAAAAGCGTGCTGCAGGTTTCCTCACGATGTTATCCTTCACCGTGCACGAATAAACATCCTCAAATACGTAATTTTTGTAAATACATTTTATGCATCGATAACATATAGACCTATTAAAATTATTTATCCATGCGCGCATATTCGATTGCACCCGGAACCCCTGGTGTAATAGCCAACTTCTTAACCATTACGCCACATGGGTGAAAAGGAAGATAATTACTTCTTAGATGGTCACATTAAGACGTTGGTCTAGAAAACTAGGTTATGCGAAAATCTTAAGGAAATTTGTTACCAAGCTGGTTTTCAGCCAATAAACACACATGAGTACAACAAAAGAAAACATAATTTTTACGACAGAAATGTCAATGTTATAAAATATACGATATCGAGACCACTTCCCCATCGATAGCTTTATTATGGCCCATCGGTTTACAGCAGTTTTCCTGACGCGACAACTCTTGGGCACTTCCTGGAGGCTTCACGCCATTTTGGTCAAAGAATACAGAGTTCTGTGACCACACCATGAGTCAAACCGTGCTATATCATAGTGATAACACTATATATATATATATAGTGGTATATCACTGTTAAATTATGATTGCATTCTGTAGTCAAAGAATAACTGAGTGGTAGACTCGAGACTGAGACGGCCAGTTTGCTTACGTGATGGTAAATAACATACCTGGCAGAGCAACATTGAAGAAAAACAACCAATGATAAAGTGATTCATTATAAGCTCATTAAAATAATGCCCCCACTGAGGGGCACAAGCCTAAGCGTATAGGGTGTATAGGCCTTAATCGTCGTGCCCAGTGCAGATTGGCCGACTTCACGCAGAACCTTTGAATCTTTTCGCACGCGTGCGCAGGTTTCCTCACGATTTTTTCCTTCACCCTCAGAGCGTCAGATAACTTACATATAATTTCAAAAATTCGAAAACACATTGGAACGTGGTGGGATTTGAACTTGCGCCCTCCCGATCAGAAGGCGACAGTCCACACCATTGAGCCACCGACACTCACTGTAGCAACCACGCTGGCCCTTTGCGATATAATAAAATAAATAAATAGCCAGTAACACTCACACAGCGCTATCTAGCTCCATACTAAGCGAGGAGCTTGTAGTTAGGGTACTCAACAACTGAAAAACATACTTTTTTTTTTTTTTATAAATACAAACATATTATACAAAGAAGCACCCAGACTATTACAAGCAGACATGTTTATACACACAAGTTTTGTGCCAACGTCTCGACAATTACACCACATGAGTTGTCAAAAAAAATCGAAGTCATTCTGTATCTCTTTATTCGACAAAACCAAGCCACCATGTACCGGAAACTTATACATTTGGCCTCGGATCCACGCGGGGTGTGGTTATTTAGATTCCCTTGCAAAAGGAAACTCGAGCATTGAAATAGATTTTTTGATAAATAACACGTTCACACGCACATATGAAAACACGGGCTTTATGCGATGTGCGTGTGTCACTGATGGCATAATCTGTTTGTATCACAGATTTCCCAATACAGGAGATGGGGCAAGCCGCGTTTTTAGGTGCGACAAATGTAAGCTCAACGAGCATACACTGGCTGCCAGTTTACGCTCTGTGAGACGAGTCAAGACGCACGAATATTAGAAGAAATTACCGATTTTTTTCCAAAATACCATCCTGTGCAATTGTTACATGCCATCATCGCAATGAATCAGTAAATTATCCAAAAAATATAATAACTTTTCACAGGTAAGAACCGAAAAGAAATTGCGACACTGGGACTGCCTATAAACTTGGCGGCTTGTCCAGTCTAATTGTATATTCGGATGTCTGTGGTTTGAATACAACAAAATAAGGTGTATGTTTGTTTAGTCATACACATATGATATACGCATATGAAATTACAATTTAATCATATCGCTGTGTGAATGTCAGTGGATTTATTGTTATTATAAAAATTCTATTTGCAACAATACATATTGACAGCTGCCAACGACACTGCCATCTTTTGGGCTTCTACAGTTTAATAACCGATTTGCCTGACGCTTCCGATTAGAAGAAGACTCATGTTTGATGAGAGGGGTGATCCATCCTAGCCGCATCATCACGTACCATCAGGAAAGATGGCGGTCAAATTTCCGTCTATAGAAGTAAAAAAAATGTTTTAAAAAAAGTTTTAAAAAATAACACCTTGTTTCTTCATCCAAAGTTTGCCAAGAGATTGCCACGTGTGAAAAGGCTGGCCATTGTATTGTATTTCTATAAATCAATGTATATTTTAGTTGCACAATACAAAAAATCTAAAATAAAGTGTACATTTATGATAAAGAAGTAAACAAATACATCTACCATACGCATTTTAAAATCTCCCCGATATCCCACTGCAAAAGTTCAGTACATTACAAATCTTTCCACATTAGTTGCCAATATCTTAATGAGTTTTCAACAACAACTACTGCAGTTGAGATTCCAAGATTAATCTTCAGCAATCCACCAGCGTGTCCCACTTTATTTCTTTCTTTCCACACATTTTCTTTTATTAATACCCCGTCTCAAGTCTTGGAAAACATTCCATAAGTTCGCGGCCACTTACATCCCGCGTACCCCTAAAACATACTTACCACTGTTAAGCAATTTCAAATTCTATTACAATGACTCAAGAACTGAGATCGCGTATGTCCTGTTGAGGCATGCTGTGATAAAATATACACAATGCTTCAAACGAACTTGTGTTTTAACAACCTCAAAATAAGACGTAAGATTGCATTTTGCGCGCAAATATTAACGGTGACGTGGTGATTACGTCACAAGTCAGGGTAATTTGCAAACTCTCGTTCTGTTGTCTTGGTGCACGCTAAAATTGCTTAATGTGTTACTTTGTTTGGTTTTCAGGGAATACTACATTATTAATGGCAGCTATTTGTGATACAGAAAATTCACTTAAATGGATTCAATGAGCAAATACGATTAAAATATGATTTGTTGCTGTTTCAAGCAAGCCATTAGGGCTTGATGCCGTAGCTGCTAGCATATACGGTTCGATTAGCAGGAGATATTTACTAGGTGGTAGATTCGATACTAAGTCGTCTAGGTAGGTACCACCGCAGTGCCGGATATCGTCCCGTGAAATCAAAATGTTTTGAACTATTGTGTTTCGCAATAAGGGCACTGTAGACCCCTTACGGTAAAGAAAATATCGTTAGGAAACCTGTGCACGCATGCGAAAATTCGAAGGTTCTTGAAGTCAGCCAATCCGCACTGGGCCCGCGTGGACGACTAAGGCCTGTACAGCCTTTACGGGCTCGAGCTCTCGGTACATATGAAATGATGATAAAAAAATATAGAAATGAAGTTTTCGTCTGTTTCAGAGATTTATATTATTCTAAAGCATAAATCTACAAAACAACGCAATAAGAAAAGCTTGTTTCAAACTCCGTGCGTGACTTGTCCGAAGTTCATACGAAAATGCGTGTAATCACCCAAAACAAACCTTCCTAAATAATTCAGCTCGCTCCGTAATAGACAACGTGTCCAGAGACGCGAAATGCCTCAAGCTGCGCCATTAACAGACCAATGTGTTACTTATTCATCAAACAAATTGTGCTTGAAAAATGTTAGGTCTTACCGAAGTATTGCCGTCCTTATCTTACAGCAGCATTTACATGGTACGATCACAAAATTAATTCGAACATATTTCAATTTAATTGTTTAATGCAGCCGACTTGAAACACAAGCTTAGAATAAATGTCAGTGTGTTAGATTCCCGTAATTAGTTGTTGGCTGGTTCACAATAAAATGGTGATTGTAAACGTGTGTAAATTTCTAATATTTCTGTAGTAATAACATTGCATTAACGTTAATTCATTTTCAGTTTAGGATTAACACAATTTAAGATAAACCCATCTCCAACGGAAATGAAAAGTTTAGCGTCGGAGCGTCGATGGCTCATTGATGTGGACTGTTTTCTTCCGATCTGGAGGGTGAAGGTTCAAATCCCACCACGAACCATTGTTTTTTCAATATTATATGTAAGTTTTTTCATCCGACGCTCTTACGATGAAGAAAAACATCGTGAGGGCCCAAGTGGATGACTAAGACCTATACACAACCTTTATGGGTAAGCTCGTGCCCCTTGGTATGGACGTTTAATGAGATGATGATACAAATCTAGGAAGTACGAATACAGTACCTACCTTGGTATAGTGAGTACTATTAAACTTAATAAGCTTTTGGGACACTTGATACTTCTGATTTAACTTACAAAAACATAAACGTATTATCAGTTTTACTCATGTACCAAATTAACCACTTGGTTTTTCCCATAAAGATAGGTAGAGATCACAAGCATATATTTTCAGTTTCTTCCACATTTGTCAGTACTTTGATACAACTTCTTAAATCTTTTTCATTTCAGCTGACCCTTTTATTGTCATTTTAATATATTATTTCCCAGCACAAGTTCACGTTCCGTGTAAATGCGCCTTATGAATAAATTAACGCGTTTCAAGATTCATTAAATCAGAGGTCGTGGACATACGTTTACACCACGCGATTACTTCCACCCTCTGTCGTCCGAATAAGATATTCCAAAGATAGCAAAGATAAAAATGAACCGGTTTTTATGGAGGGTCGGAGTTAGGAAGTATTTTTATAGAACAGGCATTCCTTAGGAGAATACATTTAGCAGTGATGAAAGCTTTTTGCTGATAGTAAACCTGAAATCTTTACGCACTTTGTGGTGCCGGAAAAGCTATAATTTCGGTATATTCAAGGTCACCGTGAATAGGCAATCCGGATAAACGCCCATCATTAATTTGTTGCGGTAACGTTGTTTGTATAGTAAAAATATTTCTTCTGGTTTTTTATGGACGTTGTGGTCTGCTAGCTGGTTACTAATTAAGAAACTATTTTTTTTTAACATAACTCAAGTATGAAACATTAAAGTATCAAAATTCATTTTTGTGCTTTACTTAAATAGTTTTTTTGACGTTTATAAGTGTATTTGTAAGCCTTATTTTAATTAAATAAATAACACTAACATTTTCACTCTTTGACTCATAAACATAGACGAGAAGGCTTGAAACAAACTGGAGATGGCATGCTCACAATAAATAAAGAAATATGTTTATTTGTTGTTAATTAATTATCAAACTTCTTTAATTAATTAAGGCAAACTTGTGCTGTGTCATCATCAGCTCATTAAACGTCCCCACCGAGGGGCACGAGCCTACCTGTATAGGGTGATAAGGCCTTAGTCGTCCACGCGGGCCCAGTGCGGATTGGACGACTTCACACTCAACCTTCGAATCTCTTCGCAGGCGTGCATGAAGGTTTCCTCACGATGTTTTCCTTCACCGTAAGAGCGTCGGATAACGTACATATATTTTTCGAAAATTCGAAAATACATTGGTACGTTTTGGGATTTGAACCTCAGCTCTCCCGGTAGGAAGGCGACAGTCCACACCACTGAGCCACCGACGCTCTACTTGTGCTGTGTGAATGTAGGTAAATATCATTTATTATTTATAGTCCAGAACACCAGAGTTGACAATTCAAACAATGTAGATTTGTAGCAAAACTTCTACGCTTAATGTTCCTGGTTTATTAAGAACTACATCGTTATGATAAACCCATGCAATTAAGCTGCAATACGCTTGAACTGAACAAGAACTATTCCAACAAATGTCCAACTTCTGCAGACGAATCCTATCTGTTGTAATTCGCCATGCACGTATCTTCACAGTTACTTATGCTAACTCCTGTATGTACTTACTGAGAGAGAATAATTGTTAACACCAGGATATCGAATACTTAATTCGATATCCAAGTAAATGCTTGTGTACTTGATTAAATATTATAATAATAAATATCCACTGACATTCACACAGCGCCATCCAGCCTCAAACTAAGCATTAGCCTGTAATAGGGGTACTAAACAACAGATAAATATACTTTTATGTAATTACATATACAATTTATACATAGAAAACACCCAGACAAACAGAACATGTGTTTATGCACACAAATGTTCGTACTGGCCGCGGATTGAACCCGGAACCCTTGGTGTAATAAATAAAATAAATATCCACTGACATTCACACAGCGCCATCTAGCCCCAAGTTAAGCGTGAAGCCTGTATTATGGGAACCAAACAACGAATAAACATACTAACATTTTTTTTTCAATATACACAGTAATAGCGACTATATATCGTGTAATGGTTGATGTTCCGACGACTAATAAGGTTACCGGATAGGTATGCTAAGAATCTTTACTTTTCACTCTAACTAAAACCTTAGTTAAAGTGGAAAATGTACTACAGGTTTGATTGATTGCGCTAATACAAAGAGTTACGTCCGTAGTTCTTAGTTATTCATTGACCAAGTATTTGAGTACCTTTCGTGTTCCTAAAATAAACGGAAGTAATGTAGAACTGTATTTTCAAGAGCAGTTATGAAATCATTTCTTGTAAAATCAATGTTCTATATAAAATGTATTCAGAGGAGGTAAAGCTTATTATCAAAGCTGACAATGCCGCAAGCCCTAGGTGGAAACACTTTAAATCGAATAAATCCGTATTGAATGTCTGGAAACTCGTTGTAATTATTTTTCCATTATCCATCAAAGGTTTAAAGTGGGAATAGAAGTTTATATAAAAGTCCTATGTCTTTCAAGTAAGTGACATGAAGTTTAGATTGTAGGCCTTATATAAAGAGTAGACTGTTTACTCGATCGGGTTAAGTACTTTATGAAAGTACTTGAGAAATATGTACATAATCACCTTCACTACAAACTTGCGAGCAGCCACTTAGTAAATGATAAACCATGAAACATAATTAGATACTTTTCGGTTCACATCCAATGATATTCTGTATATATAAAGGTAGATACGCCATCCGTGCCTCAAAAACGAACCGCCGAAGAGAGTACAGTTTGTACTCTTGAGTTTTGGTAAATGTGTTCGAAATATGTGTTTTTTTTCGATTGTTTTGTGAGCATATCACGAATCCATACTTTTTACATCATTGTTCACATCTATATATATATTTGAACTGATCGCGAGACAACCGCAATTGGGTATTTGACACCACTAATCGTTGACGCACTTTTTATGAACTGTCAAAAAGGAACGTTTCCATATATTTTGTATGAGATTATTGAAACGTGACGTCATTGCTCACTATCATCAATTGACCTAATATTTATTGGTTTCAGTGTATTTAAAAATACAATATTGCAAATAAACAAAAGTGATCAATGAAATGACATGTAAAATAAAGTGCACTTTTATGAAAATAAGGTTTGGTATTTTATTGCGAATGGTGGAGAATACCGACTTGGCAAAATATATTTGAAGGAAGCGGGTACTGTTGTATACCTAAACTACGCATCTCTCTTCTCCAACCTATCGCAGTCCACTGATGGGCATAGGTGCCACCATTTTGCGCCAAATATCCCGGTCTTTCACTTTTCGTATCTAGCCTCCACTAGCGACCGGAGCACCACTAGCACCATCGGGCCGGAAGGCGCTTACGCTACGTTTGCCTAGACGCAGTCTCCACTCCAGAACTCGTCTGCTTCAATGGCCATCGGTTCTACGACATACATGACTCGGCCACTGCCACTTCAACTTGCTTATCTGGCGAGCTATGTCGGTAACTTTAGTTCTCTTACAAATAAAATCATTTCTAATTTTATCCATATAGAGAGAGGCATAACTCGCTCCTTTGCGCGTTGAGGGCCTTTGAACTGGTGAACCAATACCGCAGACAATGAAATGTAATGTATGTGTGTAAAATACATCTCTTACAAAAAGCATATTACTCATTAAACGAATTTTTTGAAGATAAGGAGTAATGGATTGTTAAGCTAATAAACTTATGTATCTCGGTTATAAATAAATTATATGTACGTCGCTCTCTTTTTTGCAGTGCCCTTGCAGGGTGTCACGTGATCAATGTACCGCTTTATTTATGTTACACCAATGCAATACCATGTGACTAGCAGAAAATAAATAAATAAATGTCAGACTGCATACAAACACACTACACTTACACTACGCATAAAACAATAAAAATTTTTACAAATATTGTAAAAAAGTTTATCTGAGGCATTATTGCTACCGCCCAACGGTTAGCGCCTATCCATGTTTTATTTTTTACACGTCTAGTTCTAAACAAACAGCTTTGCTGTGGCTTAATAGAATGTATAACATGTTTTAATTCTAATAATGAAAAAACAATTGCTATGTTTTTTTACTCTATCGCATTCATTACTGGGAGTTTTCGGATGCAATATTCGGACGCGATCCTGCCGTCACTTTTCATCTACTACGAGGCAAAATTCAAAATATCATAAATACCACCTTGACGAATGGAAGACCTCAGCCGTAAGCTTTAGTCAAAACTTTTACGACAAGAGTTTAAAGCGTACGACAAATCTGTGGAATCAGTTACCATCTGAAATATTTTGAATCTCTTCGCAGGCGTGCGCAGGTTTCCTCACGATGTTTTCTTACGAGCGTCGGATAACGTACATTAATTTTCGAAAATTCGAAAACATATTGGTACGTGACGGGATTTGAATCTCAGTCCCGGTAGGAGGGCCACAGTCCACACTATTGAGCCGCCGACGCTTTTATTATAAAAAACAATACAAATAACAATACAAAAGTGGCAATCCATATAGAATTAGAGAAATATCAAACGTTCCCCGTCATTTCGCAGATCCTATTAAGGTGTTCAATGTGCAGGACGGCTCGTTAGCGAGCAGTCGTGCCCGCTGCTGATAATATTATTGTTAAGGGCTTGTTCTATTGGATATAACACCTCAGGTGCTCAGGGCTGTCAACTTTTTACGCTCGAAGAATCATTGACCTAGCCTCTATCAAAAAGTTTTCATCATCAGCTCATTAAAACTTCGCACCGAGGGGCACGAGCCTACCCGTATAAAGTGTTGAGACCTTAGTAGTCCACGCGGGCCCAGTGCGGGTTGGACGACTTCACACACAACCTTCGAATCTCTTCGCAGGCGTGTGCAGGTTTCCTCACGATGTTTTCCTTCACCGTAAGAGCGTTACTAGTGTTATTAACGTACATATAATTTCGAAAATTCGAAAACACATTGGTATGTGGCGGGATTTGAACCTCAGCCCTCCCGGTAGGAGGGCGACAGTCCACACCATTGAGCCATCGACGCTATCAAAAAGTTTTAATTTCGCTGGATTTAATTTGCACAAATCCAAATGCAGTCAGTTGGGCAGAATTTTCATTCATAATCACGTCGCTCCCAACATGTCATGGTGACATAGTAGTACTGCGTGCTTTTGATTTTGAACCCTTTAATGACTCGTTAAGGTCAATATTTTAATGAATAATTTTATGTCATAAATATACCATGTGCGTCAAGCGGCTTGGATAATTTTTGGTTGACATTGATTCCATTGTGCATCTAGTTAGTTCATTGTTTATCTCAGAATCAAAAGTATCTTTAAAATACTTAATTTAATAAATAAAATTATGAGTTCGACTTCATTCGAACTCTGTTTGTGACAGCCCTATTGGCAACAATAATTCCGCAAATAGAGCGATACGGGGTTCCGTTTAATTTTAATTACAGCGGCGCGTATTGTGCGAGCACCGTTAGGACGACGACGGATATATCGGTTCGGCGCAACCCTAATGCCTACTCACCAGGGTTGGCAAGCGTCGATTGTTAATTTTAAATCCTGTGGTTGGCACCACTTATCGTTGACGTACTTTTAGTGAACTGTCAAAACGTTTGATTAATTAAAATTATTGTTTCCATTGATTTTGTATGAGATTAGTGATATGGGACTCATTACTCACGATCATCAACGACCTTATATTTATTTCAGTGTTTTTAAAACTACAATATTTTAAAGAAATAAAACATAATAAATAAAAAGTGCTTTATTTCTAGGAATAGTTTGACAAAAATATAGTGATGGAGTCTTCCGAGTAAGTTATGAAATACCTATATAAAACAAGGTGCGTTTTTTTTAAAAAAAGTAGATTTCGTATTTTATTGCTGATGGTAAAAACTACCGGATTCCCAAAAAATACCTATAATTGATCTCTCACAAAACATAAATACATCAACCACACTGATTTTTACAATAAATGCCTACACAGCGCCATCTAGCCACAAACTAAGCATTAGTCTGTAATCTATACATATAAATGTGATTGGAGTGTCTGTTAGTAATATTGAAATAACCGTTATTTTACTACATGCATATAAATATATATATAATATACATAGCATACGCTGAAATATATTTTTTTAAATTTTTGTCTGTCTGTCTGTTTGTTCCGGGTAATCTCTTAACAGGTGAGACCGATTTTGACAGGACTTTTAGTAGCAGGTAGCTGATGTAACATGGACAAATTAACTCTACTTTTATTTTATGAAAAACGTGTAATGTTAGTCGTCCCTGACATCAGACATGTTTTATTTAAAGTTTTTATATTTGACTTTTGACAACACACAAGTGTCAACCCTATCCCATAGTTACGGTACAAACGGTGGAACTGGCGTTCTGTAATTGCGATGACGTCATAACTTCGTACGCTCGCCCGCACGAGATTAGACCAATGACACAATATATGTTATAACTATTACCACTGGGACACATAGTGTTGGCTTTCGGGTAAATAACCGCTTCCACACACCGATTACATTATTTAGTAGCACATACATAATGGAACCAAGTAAAATTGAGTATCATTAACCGAAAATAAAGGGGTGAAATTACTTCCAAATTTTGTTAAAATATTTTTTAGCTTCTTCTATTGAGGACCCAGTTTTAAAAAGAAATTTTACCGCCAGATTGAGATCGGAATACAGTTGGGGTGTGACTGGTGTGATGTTGAGACGTCGGCTCTTTCACCAAGGGTTCCGGGTTCAATGCCTGGGCCATACAAACATTTTGTTCATGAACATGTCCGTTTGTATTGGACTGGGTGTTTTCTATGTATAATATGTATGTATTTACACAAAAAATGTATTTTACCCGTTGTTCAGTGTCCATATTACAGTCTAATAATTAGTTTGGCTAGATAGTGCTGTGTGAATGTTAGTTGATATTTATTTGTTTAGTTGGGAGATGACACCAGAGCACGAATTCCGCTAATTTTAAAATGCGTTAGGATGATAGATAGATAATTCTTTATTGCACAAAACAAATTAAACACTTAACAAGATTCTGCACAGGAAAAAAGTACAATTGCGGCCTTATTACTAAATAGTAATTTCTTCCAGACAACCAACTTATAATGGAAGAGGACAATTCAAAGAAGGGGTATGCATACATATAAACAAGAATAAGAAAAAAACAAATAACCTAAATATATATACTTAAATACATACATATGTACTATCAACTTTATATATATATATATATATAATATATATATATATATATACATTAGCATAATTTTTAATACATACATACATAGTATAATATTGAAAACAAAAAATATCTAAATTAAATTTACAAACTTTATAATATACAAAATTGATTATATTCTCAATAGTATAACTTTGCACTCATTCTTTCTGTTATATGGTAGATTTTAATTGGTAACACTATCAAACCACAGATAATATAAAATAGTCAAACAATTCATTCTACGATAAAATTAACAAAGTTGTACTGAAATGCCAAATTTACATATTTATTGTTAAATGTCGTAATAATAATAATATCTACTGACATTCATACAACGCCATCAAGCCCCAAATTAAGCGTAATAACATACTTATATATTTTTTGTAAATGAGTACATATACATAGAAAACACTCAGACCATTACAAACAGACATGTTCATGCACACAACTGTTTGTACTGCCCGGGGATCGAACCGGAACCCTCGATGTAATAACCGACGTCTCAACCGTTACACCAGATGGGTCGTCATTTCAAACACGAAAACAAATCCTTCTCTATACCGAGTTACATTTCACGATTAGCTTCCACGAAACCGAAATTGCATCGTGATTAATACCCGAAACCGAACCGGCCACTACAATTGCGATAGCCAGTGGAATCATCGGGATTATTCCCATTACGTGATCGCCCCTCTTGGGATTTCCCTTACGTAGTAACTTTGACATCGCATCTAACTTATAACCAATTATTTGTGGCCGATACTGACACACAATTTGACTTTAGTTCAGTTACAGACATTGTACTTTAGTTCAGTTACAATAAAAGTTTTTCGACACCATTGTGTTAGATTCCGCTTGTCAATACCTCTCGTCGGTGGCTCAGTGGTGTGGACTGTTGCCTTCCTACCGGGAGGGCTGAGGTTCAAATCCCGACACGTACCAATGTATTTTCGAATTTTCGAAAATAAATGTACGTTATCCGACGCTCTTACGGTGAAGGTAAACATCGTGAGGTCACCTTCATGCACGCCTGCGAAGAGATTCGAAGGTTGTGTGTGAAGTCGTCCAATCCGCACTGGGCCCGCGTGGACGACTAAGGCCTAATCACCCTATACGGGTAGGCTCGTGCCCCTCGGTGGGGACGTCTAATGAGCTGATGATGATGAATACCTCTGACATTGGTATTTTGAATTACAAGAAAACATTAATGTTCAAAATATGATGATTAATTTGCATTCGCATTTTGAACTGGAAAAATAACAAAACATTGGCCAAGCGCGAGTTGGAATCGCCCGTGGAGGGTTCCGCAGCAGCAAGTAACATAAAATAAAGTAATTTTTATTTACTTAGGCACCTACTGCAGCTTTAATATGAAAAATAGTGGTTCACCGTTTATGACGTATAAAAAAAAACTACACACCAGAAATCGTTCAAACCCCATAGTTTAGAAATTAGAGGAGAGGGAAGGACACAATTTTTTCAACTTTGGAAGTGTCTATCGCGCAAACTATTCAATTTATAAAAAAATGATGTTACAAACCTCGATTGCAATTTTCAAGCTCTACACATTGATACCCCCCACACGGCGGATTCGAAGAAAAAAAAATTTTGAGTGTCAGTTCAATGTATGGGGAACCCCAAAATATATTCTTATTTTTTCAAGTTTCTTGTCAAAATCTAATAGCGGTTAACAGAATACATATACTTACAAAGTTTGAATAGTGTAGTGTTTATAGTTTCGGAGAAAAAAGGGTGTAACATACGGACGGACGGACAGACAGACTTGACGAATCTATAAGGGTCCGTTTTTTGCCATTTGGCTACGGAACCCTAAAAAAGGAATCAGCTTTTTTAGAACTCAGCCTTAGATAAACCATAATCTTACTAGGTGCACAATCACGAAGACTTGACACATACGTATAGCACACATACGTATAGTTATTGATAAATTTAGAACATAAAATTATTACATGTCACTATGACATGTAGCGAAAGACGTGATTATGAATGAAAATTCTGCCCAAATGACGCGATGGACAGAATTTTGCCGCGGACTCTTTTATCTTACGAAGTGAACAGGACGGTCAGGGCACTCACATGATGGTAAGAGATACGCCTGACCATGACAGAGCGGCATTAAAGTTCACCAACTGACAACTGATAAACAGTTATTATTCTCCATCAATGCCGCACTGTGCCCGTCACCCGAGACATCTTTAATACCCGATAATTTCACTTGAATTTGAGTTTTGAGTGAGATTGTGTATTTACATAGTTAGTTTATTATTATAACATTATTTTTTCCATTATATTGTTTTTTTTAATACCAACCCCCCATCTTCCAGATAAAAATACAGACAAAAACGGAACAATTTTATTTTTTATTTATTTAGAAAACAAACGGTCATACATTTTCATTAGTTTCTACATATATTGTTTTTACAAACAGACCTATAGTTTCCTTCTTTAATCAAGTTAAATATAATTAATTTGAGCTTAGCTCCGAATTAGTATTAGTGTAATGTTACTTGTACAATGTTAATTATTAGGTATAATGAGGGTTTAATTGGTCATTCGGTAAATTTATAATCCGTTATTTAGACAAGAATACAAAAATGAACAGATTGCAGGACAAGCCAAAATCAGGAATCAAAGGCTTTTTTATCAAGTGTATTGTACAGCAAAATATATCAATATCTGACAGTTTACTACAATCATTGTAGTCTGCAGGCACGCTTTATAAAAATATTATTACAATAAGACGTTTTACATTTGGGGATATAAAACAGATCTTTACTACGACAGTACTCTGAGAAATACATTATGCAGAAGTGTAGGGGCCTCTAAAAGGTTATGAATTATTTTATAAAGTAGGACACAGTCAACAAAACGTTACAATTTCCAATTAAAACTTGTGTCATCCTCAAAATTACTGAGCATTTACAAACGAAAACATATATCGTATTGCCATTTCAACCAAGGCATCACTTATTCAACGTGAATAAATTAGATGATTTCATAGTAGGTAGATGTCATAAAAGATGACATTTTGAAAGTCGACCCGAACCGAAAACCCGAAGCATATCATCCTATAACGAGCACGAGAGGACGTTTAAATACCGCAACTACAGCGCGGTAACACACTGACAGGCAGAGCACAGAGACGCCTGTCTCTGTGCTCTGACAACCAAACCAAAGGTTTTCTTATATTAGATTAACTGTGCTCCGCGGTATTACGCAGTATAAGATATTCTAACGCAATACAACGTAGCGCAAAGCTTACAGACACGCGTTATTTTTTTTTTATATTACAAAGTGTACAGGACGGTCAAGACGCTCACCTAATATAAGTGATACGCCTGACCATGACAGAGCGGCATTGAATAGGAACAATAACCGATAGACAGTTACTCGTATTAGTCTCAATCAATTAATTTTCGAAAATTATTCTCCACCAATGCGGCACTGTGCCCGTCACCCGAGACAACAGATGTTAGACGTAGCAGTCAAACGCACTCATTTTTTCAAGAAAATAACTTTATTTCCAACAACAGAGTAAAAACTAAATCATCCGTAATAGAGCATAAAACATAACATTATAAATTGATATCCCAATTACAGATTGTAATAATAATAATTAATTTATTTGCTTGTTGGAATATGGTACATAAATAGGGTGTTGATTTTCTTGAGTGCTTCTTTCTCAACAGGCCAAACCACTGAAGCGCTTTTTTTTTTCAAAGCATCAAAACTCATATTTTTAGTTTAGTATTTTAATCGTTTTTTTATTATATTTTTGTATATGTTTTGACGTTCATAAGTGCTTTTTGTAAGCCTAATTTGAAATAAATGTTTTTGACTTTGACTTTGATAAAAGTAATGTTTCCGACATATTTATTAAAGTTATACATTATAAACATACTAAAAGAACACACACACATTTGTACACAGCATCTTAACAAATAATAGCAAATATTCAAAGAAGAACGGAAATCCCAAACATTATTTGTAAAAGTAAGGTCTTACAGTTTATTTTAATAAAAATCGCTCCGCTCATGAGCATATTCTCAATGCAAAGGCGGACATTTTGTTGCGAATAAAACATTTTATTGGTCAAATTTATGGGCTACCCGCGGCGGCGGAGGGTCGTGGTTCGCCTATAAATCCTCCATCTGCATATTAGCATGGAAATATTTGATGCCCGTGACGAAGGGCTGCTTTCCACCACGACTAGCTTCTTTGACGCCAGAGGACACATAAAGTGAATAATTCGTCGCTAAGTAGCTTTTTCGACGCTAGAGGACACATAAAGTAAAATAATCTTTGAGGTTAAAGTACGAATATGTGACACAACTAGGTTTTTTTTAAAAATTTATTATTAAATACAGCTCCATCTAGCCCCATATTAAACGACGAGCTTGTAGTTAGGGTACTAAATAACTGGTTAACATATTTATATACTTTTTTTGTCAATGCATATATATAACTCATAGAAGTACCCAGACCAAACAAACAGACATGTTCATGCACACAAATGTTTGTGATGCCCGGGGTTCGAGCCCGGAACCCTTAGTGTAATAGCCAACATTTCAACATTTACACCAAATGGGTTGTATACTTCTTTAATAGCTTTCTTTTTCTAGGGACTCTTCTTTAATGTTGGAGGTAAAATATCTTAAATGTGATGTGTTTTTGTGATGCAAATAAATGATTTAACTATCTTTAAATTTTACTTAAAAAAGGATATAGAAAGAAGTTTGACTTCATCATCGTCAGCTCATTATAATTTCCCCACCGAGGAACACGAGCCTACTGGTAAAGTGTATATTAGGCCTTAGTCGTCCACGCGGGCCCAGTGCGGGTTGGACGACTTCACGCACAACCTTCGAATCTTTTTGCAGGCGTGCGCAGGTTTCCTCACGATGTTTTCTTTCACCGTTAAACTTTAATCACGCGTCAATATGTGTTGCGAGTATGCTATGGAGATATGTCATTGGAGCCATTAGGTAAACCGATTCATTTGCTTTCCTCTAAAATAATACATGCTTCATAAGCTGCCTTTAACTGGTAAAAGTTATTTCTTTCAAGCTAATGTAAATAATCGTTTTACACTTCAATCAATCAATCAGCCCACCATCGTCCACTGCTGAATATAGGCCTTCCCCAATGAGCGCCATTCCGGTCCTGAGCAGCCTGCATCCAACTTCCACCAGCCACCCTCCTCAAATCGTCGGTCCAACGGGCAGCCGGACGTCCAACACGACTCGGCTCCATCGACCATATGAACGTCTGGAGATATGACCGGCCCACTTCCACTTCAGCGTGCTTATTTTTTTTTTTATGTTATAAGTGTACAGGACGGTCTGGACGCTCACCTGATGGTAAGTGATACGGCAGACCATGACAGAGCGGCATTAAAGGAGACCAACAACTGCCAGACAGTTATTTTCCTCCATCAACGCCGCACTGCGCCCGTCACCCGAGACAACAGATGTTAGTTCTCTTATACCGGGTAATTTCAATAGCTACAGTGCCCTCATCCCGAAACACAAAAGTGCATAACATTCCTGTTTCATGGGATGATATCTGGCACTGCAGTAGTACCTACCTAAACGACTCAGTATCGAGTCTACCACTTAGTTATTCTCCGATCAATGTTTTACACTTACTTAAAAGTAATCATGTAAAGGGTTAAAGAATTTTAAAGGAGTAAAGTAAAGCAACTCTTACACTGAGAGTCTGCCCTTAGGGCTCACTCAAGACGGTCGGGTTATCGTAGGATTAACAGCTTTGTAATTTCATACAGTTCACGACAGTCTGCTGAGAGAGATTATCGTGGTGCTATAATTTAATATTTGAATTGTATGATTATTGGTATGAAATTAAATTAGTACATATGATCATGAGTCGTTAAATAAATAATAAATATCCACTGACTTTCACACAGCGCTATTTAACCCCAAACTAAGCATTATCCTAAAATATGGGTCTAAACGATGGATAAACATACTTTGTTCTTTTTTTGAAACTACGTACATATTGAACATAGAAACACCCAGACCACTACAAACAGGAATGTGCATGCACACAAATGTTTGTAGTGCCCGGGGATCAAACCCGGAACCCTTGGTGTTGTGTATATGATGTTTCATTTATCACTTTTATGTGCAATATTGTATTTTACTACACCAATAAATATAACATCAAATGATGATAGTGAGCAATGACGTCACATATCACTAATCTCATACAAAATATATGGAAACGTTACCTTCTAACAGTTCATAAAGTACGTCAACCATTAGTGGTACTAATGTTACATTAACTACCGCAATGCCTCGTTCTCTTCGCTACATTGTAACCAATAGGAAATCCTCATGGTTATAATTTAAATCGCACTCGCACAATTGGTTAACGCAAATAAGGGTTTTCGAGGGCGTGCTTGTTGCCTCAATGAACCCGTATCGGACGGGGAATCGAATGGAGTAATTCTCTTTTACGCTCAGTTGAACTATACTAAGGTTTTCAGGTCAAATGATAAGATTATTTCGGCTTTTAAACTCAATTGTGTCGTGACATTTGTTAAAGGATTCTCAACCCTAATACCACACATCTTTACTTTTTCAAGAATTTTTCCTTCTACGGTATGTACTAAGTACAGTACAATGGTTCACAATTTTTGAACACAAGCTAAAGGTGCCCATATAACATTATTCCGTTTTCACGACCTATGAGGTGTAGTGGTTGAGACGTCGGCTGTTACACCAAGCGCTCCGGGTTCGATCTCCGGGCAGTACAAACATTTGTGTGCATGAACACAACTGTTTGTATTGGCCTGGGTGTTGTCTTTGTATAATATGTATGTTTTTACAAAAAAAAATGTTGCGGTGGTCTCATCATCTGCTTATTAAACGTCCGATACTGAGTCATCTAGATAGGTACCACCGCAGTGCCAGATATCATCCCGTGAAACAGGAGTGTTATGCACTTTTGTGTTTTGGGATGAGGGTACTGTAGCTAGTGAAATACCGGGTATAAGAGACCTAACATCTGTATTCTCGGTGACGGCGCAGTGCGGCATTGATAATAACTGTCTATCAGTTGTTGGTCTCCTGTAATGCCACTCTGTCATGGTCTGGCGTATCACTTACCATCAGGTGAGCGTCCAGACCGTCATGTACACTAATAACATAAAAAAAAGCTTATGCCCCCCGTTAGGGACGAATATTAAGCTGATGATGATGAGTAAATTTTGTTTTGATGATCATGAATGCTTATTCTAAGCCTTTTCTAGTCGAAGGCTATGTTGAAATAGCAATAAAAAATTCATTATTTGTGGGATAAATTATCCCTATAGACCATCTTTTTATTTAAATCTTCTTATACTTGGACATAGCTTTATTTAAAATTGAGTTAAAGCTTTTTAAAATTGAGTTTAACCCTTATATGTCGATTATATGAAAATATAAAATCGCTTTATAAATATTGAGAACGAATTTAAATGCCATTATTTATACAAAACGATATCATTATTGGATCTTTAAATCGCCTCTCGTATCTGTCCCAGATTTTAATTCAACACGATTGATTTATGCAAATAAGGGTGAAATTATCCCGCCCACCCGCAATGACCCGAAAAATAAATTGTTTGGACATCGCATAATTGCTTATCCGAATCTGAGGCTGAAAGAATTATAACGATTATTCTGTCATCAGCCTATAACGATCCACTCCTGTGCACAGGCCATGGCCCAATCTTCCAATAGCTATGGTGTGAGGGAAGGCCTGCGCTATGCAGTGGACCGTGATAGGCTAAACTTGAAGAAGTTCAAGGATGCCTTAAAAACCCTTCTCGTGCAAAAGTGATGTAACAGAGTAGAGGAATATCTGGTTGATAAACTTGATTAGGCTGTAGGGGTAATGAGAAAATTACTGGATTTCAAAAAAAATACTAGCATTAAAATTAAAATCCCACCAAAAACATTCTGTAAAAAATCTAGCCAAGTCTCGATGGAGCTGCTTGATTATCTCTAAAAAGTAATGAAATCAAGACAAAGACGTGCCAAGTCTAAGGTTGCTTACTGCAATTAATTAATTATTATGGTTGATGTTGTGTGCCTTGGCCGTTGAACATTCTTTATACGTTGGTGGCTTTATCAAGCCTACAATCGAGTGAGTGTCTGTCGAAAATGCAAAACTTTGCTTTCGCTTAACGTCGGAACTAAATGACCTACAGACTTGAAATTTTGGATTTAAAGTAAGTCATTATATTTTACTAGATGACGAAAATTTCAGCGCTCTGGTATTATCCGAAGGTTCTCAAATCGGGGCCTGAAAATGCGGCGAAATGGATCCTATAAAGGATGGTACGGCAGTGTTTGCTTCGCGCTCGACTTGGCGGCGGCACTGCCGTGCCCCCAGATACTAAGCATGTTTTTTGTAAAAATATAATATTTGTATGACCCACCGGGTCAATCATAGCGGAACGTAATACTTGTATATAAAACCTTTTGTACCTACGATTTATAACGAATAAATCTAATTTCATTTCATTTCATTCAACATTTGAGGCTTCCTCGGGTAGATAATATAATCTAAAAATAAACTTTATTCAAATATCAACTTGCAAAACGCATTCTCATTGTACCGAAGTTTGCCCACATTTCATTCTGTCACTAAAAGTCCTTATCTTGTATCCTTTGGGAATTGTCTTGTTTCGAGACACGTGTAACAACATATGTAGGCGGGACTCTCTTGTTAACAATATAGGCAATTGAACAACAGGTTAACTACTATCATAATAGATATTGCTTTTAACCCTTTGTATGCCAATGACATCTAAGTGTAAGAAACAATAGTTTTTCTTTTGTGTCTGGATTCCTTGCGTTCAAAGGGTTAACTGTGGTAGCTCAAAGGATAAAAACAGCATCTCCAAACTAGGTACTATTGCTCCCTCATCAAACTTTTGTCATCCAGACTCCATTAGCAACCTTTCGCTAAATCGTTGGTCCATAGGACCGGAGAACGTCCTACACTACGTCGAGGACTCTAGTCCAGAACTCGTCTGCTCCAACAGCCAAGCAAGACATACATGACCTACACTTGAACTTGCTGATATTGCGTGGTTCGTTTGTTACTTTACTTCTCTCACGAAACACATTTCTTATTTTGTCGCTGTGATCCTATCCAATTGTGATTCGACCAAATACAGTCCCCCATTACCTCGTATTTGGGTTGTTACTCGTATTTTCTAATGAGTAAAGTCCGGCTAAAACTCTGTGTATAAAACTATACCTTATAATATCCATACTAATATTATAAATGTGAAAGTATCTGTCTGTCTGTCTGTCTGTCTGTCTGTCTGTCTGTTTGTTACGCTTTCACGCCTAAACGGCTGAACGGATTTTATTGAAACTTGGTATGTTGATAGTAGGTAACCTAGAATAGGTTTTAGGCTACTTTTATTCCCGTTTCACCCCCCACTCCCCTAAAATGGGGTTGGAAGTTTGTATGGAACATCCGCAATTTTGGTAGTACGACGCTGAAATTTGGTATGCGGATTATATGTCAAAAGAAAAAATATGGCATATTTTTTTTCAAAAATCCACCCCCCAAACCCTTCAAATAGGGGAGGAAGTGTCATATTCGATTTTTCGCAGTTTTAAGGTAGATTTTATTGAAACTTGGTATGTTGATAGTAGGTAACCTAGAATAGGTTTTAGGCTACTTTTGTCCCGTTTTCACCCCCCACTCCCTCAAATGGGGTTGGAAGTTTGTATGGAACATTCCGCAATTTTGTAGTACGACGCTGAAATTTGGTAGCGGACTATTTGTCAGAAACGAAAAAATATGGCATATTTTTTTCAAAAATCCACCCCAAACCCTTCAAATAGGGGAGGAAGTGTCATTCGATTTTTCGCAGTTTTAAGGTAGATTTTATTGAAACTTGGTATGTTGATAGAAGGTAACCTAGAATAGGTTTTAGGCTACTTTTTGTCCCGTTTTCACCCCCCACTTCCCTAAAATGGGGGTTGGAAGTTGTATGGAACATTCCGCAATTTTTGTAGTACGACGCTGAAATTTGTATGCGGACTATATGTCACAAAGAAAAAATAGCATATTTTTTTTCAAAAATCCACCCCCAAACCCTTCAAATAGGGGAGGAAGTGTCATTTCGATTTTCGCAGTTTTAAGGTAGATTTTATTGAAACTTGGTATGTTGATAGAAGGTAACCTAGAAATTTTAGCTACTTTTTGTCCCGTTTCACCCCCCACTTCCCTAAAATGGGGGTTGGAAGTTTGTATGGAACATTCCGCAATTTTGTAGTACGACGCTGAAATTTGGTATGCGGACTATTTGTCAGAAACGAAAAAATATGGCATATTTTTTTTTTCAAAAATCCACCCCCAAACCCTTCCAAAAGGGGAGGAAGTATCATATCTGATTTGTCGCAGTTTTTAAGGTAGATTTATTGAACAAGTTGAAGTGGCAGTGGGCTGGTCACGTATGTCGCAGAACCGATGGCCGATGGACCAGACGAGTTCTGGAGTGGAGACCGCGTCTCGGCAAGCGACGACTTGCGGGCGGTCGCTGGTGGAGGCTGGCTGAGAAAAGCGGAGGACCGGGATATCTGGCGCAAAATGGGGGAGACCTATGTCCAACAGTGGACTGCGATATGTTGAATAGAAAACGACTTATTACGATCAAAATACCCATACGTATGAGCGTCGGTAGCTTATTGGTGTGGACTGTTGCCTACCGGGGGGTGCAGGTTTAAATCCCTTCACGTACCAATGCGTTTTCGAAATTATATTTAAGTTTATCCAACATTCTTACGGTAAAGGAAAACATCGTTAGGAAACCTATGCACGTCTACGAAAAAATTCAAGGGTTACGCATCAAGTCGGCCAATACGCACTGGGCTCGCGTGGAAATTAAGGCCTATACCACCCATTACGCGTAGGCGCCTGCGTTCGGTATTAATAAGCTAATGATGACGTACCTAACTATACTGTTTAAAAATTAATTTATATTAAATATCAGTACGTGTCATCCGTGAGCGCAATGCACGATGTGTTTGTATCATTTCTACACAGAAATGTGTGTGGCGAAGATGGCGCGCGATAACGAGCGCGGGGGAAGGGGCGTACCGAACGATGCCTACCCAAGCGGGCAGACACGCGAGGGCAGACGTCGTTGATACATGTGTGCTAATAATAAAAATTGCGCTCCAGAACTCGATTCACTCTTTGTATTACTTAAATTCATTGATTTATATTCTGAGTCTAGGTCTCATTTACTAATTTTAGCGTAATTTTATTTTGATTACTGGTACGATCATAATATTCTTTTGTAAATTTTGTTTGTTTATTTTCATTAGGTTCTACTAAGGTTCATTGATATCTTTCCGAGTCGAGAGAGATTAGGTACTGAAGGAAAAATAGCTTAGGTTTTCTAAAATATTTAGGTAAATAATGACATTATTAAATAAGTAGTATAAAAGCTTTTTCTTTTTTTGTTATCTGTAGTTGTTTTAATTACTACTATTATAATTAATAGCTAAGTAGTTTAAGAACATTTATTTTTTCATTTTCTGTAGGTATTTTAATTACTAATAGATAAGTAGTTTTTATGAACATTTCTCTATTAATTATCTCTAGGTGATTTAAATGTAATACTATTTTTTTTTTTGTAAATTATAATAGATTGATTTGGTTTAGTTTATATAATAAGAAAACGGTATTTTCTTTAGGTTACAGTATTTTGTTTAGGAGAAGACATTTCCATTATCATTACATTTCTTTTTTGTAAAAACATGTTTGATACGGTATTAGATGGGTCTTTGTAAAAAAAGTTTTAGACTTTAGGAAAAAGAACATCGTGTACCTACTTAGGTACATATCGCATACTTATCTAAATACTATATACACATTTATTTTTCTAATTCTAATATGCCTCGCAAACGCAAATCAGACCTTGGCCGTCGTTCTAGCAGAGCTCAAGCTGCAAAAATCGCAAGGAGCCAAGAATCTGAGGAACAAACTCAGGAACGCTTGACTTTAGCTGCTGAGCGTCAAGCATTACTAAGAGCTGCTGAAACTCCAGAGCAGACTCAGACCCGTCAGATCATAGATGCTGAGCGCCACGCATCGCAAAGGGCTTCTGAAACCTTTATGAAAACTCAAGCCCGTCAGACCATGGATGCTGAGCGCCATACATCGCAAAGGGCTTCTGAAACCTATACGCAAACTCAAGCGCGTCAGACCTTGGATGCTGAGCGCCATACATCGCAAAGGGCTTCTGAAACCTATACGCAAACTCAAGCCCGTCAGACCTTGGATGCTGAGCGACACGCATCGCAAAGGGCTTCTGAAACGTATACTCAAACTCAAGCCCGTCAGATCTTGGATGCTGAGCGCCATGCATCGCAAAGGGCTTCTGAAACCTATACGCAAACTCAAGCCCGTCAGACCTTGGATGGTGAGCGCCACGCATCGCAAAGGGCTTCTGAAACGTATACTCAAACTCAAGCCCGTCAGATCTTGGATGCTGAGCGCCATGCATCGCAAAGGGCTTCTGAAACCTATCCGCAAACTCAAGCCCGTCAGACCTTGGATGCTGAGCGCCACGCATCGCAAAGGGCTTCTGAAACGTATACTCAAACTCAAGCCCGTCAGATCTTGGATGCTGAGCGCCATGCATTTCAAAGGGTTTCCGAAACCTTAACGCAAACTCAAGCCCGCCTGACCTTGGATGCTGCGCGCCATGCATCGCAAAGGGCTTCCGAAACCTTTACACAAACTCAAACACGTCAGTTCTTGGATGCTGAGCGCCACGCATCGCAAAGAGCTTCGGAAACTATAGCACAAACACAGGCACGTCGAGTTTTAGATGCCGAGCGTCACGCGTCATTGATTGCTGCAGAGACTGACGAAGAGTCACAAAGACGACACCTTTTAAATGCTGAACGACAGGTAGAAAGAAGACGTGCATTATCAATGAGTACGTGGGAGGCATTTTATGGTGCCGCTTTTGATTATGACCCTTTGATCGACTATATTAATCACCGATTAGTTATCATAGGGAGAATGGATAAAAAGTGCAGATATTGTGAAGCGCTAAAATGGAAAGAAGAACCTCCGGGTATGTGTTGCTCTGGCGGAAAAGTTAAAATTCCATTCATTGACGTGCCAGAGGCCCTCTTAAATCTTTACTTATGTACGACAGTAATGAATCACGTCGGTTTTTAAACAAAATAAGAAAGTACAATTCTTGCTTTCAGATGACCTCATTTGGTGTAGATAAGGAGGTTATAATGCCTAGATTTTCTCCTACTTTTACAATTCAAGGACAAGTGTATCACAGGATTGGTTCCTTACTTCCCGCAAATAATCAACAACCAAAGTTTTTACAGATTTATTTCATGGGCGATGAAGAAGACGAAGCTGATCGCAGATGTCAAAATATTCAAGGAGTTGAAAGGGATACTGTTTTAAAAATCCAGAGAATGTTGCATGAACATAATCGCCTTATAAACACATTCAAAACAGCACTCGAAAGAATGCCGGGAGAAGATTACAAGTTGGTGATACACCCTGACCGTACACCAAGTGGGGAACACGAAAGGCGGTATAACGCACCATTAATAAATGAAGTCGCAGCCATGGTGTCAGGCGAACAGTTTGCTTCTCGAGATATCATTTTACAGGCCCGAGACGACACATTAACCAGAGTGCCTGACACTCATAAATTTTATGATGCGTTACAATATCCGTTAATATTTAGCAAGGGGCAAGAGGGGTATAGTTTTCAAATTCCTCAAATTAATCCTGTAACAGGTCTCCCCTTGCGTAACAAAAAGGTCTCATGCATGGATTTTTATGCCTACAATATGATGATACGAGACAGAAACTTTAACATTATACAACGATGCAGGCAACTGGCTAATCAGTTTTACGTCGATATGTACGTTAAAGTTGAAAGTGAACGGTTAAGATATATATATTAAATCAAACGAAATTAAGAGCAGAGAGTTACATCCACCTTCAAGACGCTGTAGCAAATGACGCTAATTTATCCAAATACTTAGGTCGTATGGTTATTTTACCGTCTTCATTTGTAAATAGCCCACGATACTTACACGAATATACTCAGGACGCCTTTGTTTATGTACGTACATATGGCCGGCCTGACTTATTTGTCACCTTCACTTGCAACCCAACCTGGCCCGAAATAGTCAATGAGTTGATGCCGGGCCAAAGCGCAATAGATAGACATGATATAGTTGCAAGAGTTTTTAGAGTGAAAGTTAAGAAACTAATGGATGTGATAAATAAAGGCCGATTGTTTGGAGAAGTTCGCTGCTTTATGTATTCAGTTGAATGGCAGAAGCGTGGACTTCCACATGTCCATATATTATTGTGGTTTAAAGACAAATTACAACCTGGTCGAATAGATGACATCATCAGCGCTGAAATACCACATCCTAACACTGACAAGACACTCCATAATATTATTGCAAAAAATATGATTCATGGTCCATGTGGACCCGAAAATCCACAGTGCCCATGTATGAAAGATGGAAAATGCACAAAGAAATTTCCTCGCAAGCTAATAAAAGAGACTGTCCACAACGACCACGGATATCCGCAGTATCGCAGAAGAGCGCCAGCAGACGGAGGTAGAACGGCATCTGTCAAACTCCGAAACGGTAGCTTTTTTACGGTTGATAATAGTTGGGTAGTCCCATATTCACCAATTTTATCTAAATGTTTTAACGCCCACATAAATGTTGAGCTTGCAGTTCAGTACGTGCCATCAAATATATCTGCAAATATATTAACAATAGTGATCAAGCTATTTTCAATTTTAGGAACACAGATTTTGCAAACCCCATAGATGAAGTACAAACCTATCAGTCAGGTCGGTACGTCAGCAGCAACGAAGCTGTGTGGCGTCTGTTAGGGTTTCCCTTGCACGAAAGGCATCCTACCGTAACACATCTTAGCGTGCACTTAGAAAATGGTGAACGTGTTTATTTTAATGAACAAAATTTCACGAGCGAGTAACTACTCCGCCAAAAACACACTCATAGCTTTTTTTGATCTATGCGCCAGAGATGAGTTCGCAAAAACTCTTCTTTACGTTGAGGTCCCGAGTATTACACGTGGGATGCAAGTAGGAAAAATTGGAAACGCCGAATCCAAGGTACTCCTGTTCAGAATTGGCCTGGCGTCAAATCTGGAGATGCATTAGGACGAGTTTATACGGTCATGTAAGTAACATGGAATGTTTTGTCTACGCATGCTTCTACACCATGTGCGCGGACCAAACTCTTTCAGTGATCCAAGAAATACAATACCCAAGAATTCTAATTTCGAGAGGCATGTGAGGCAAGAGGATTATTGGAGAATGACAACCATTGGGATGTGACACTGGAAAGCTGCACAATGTAGATCAGCAGCCAAGATGAGAGAACTGTTTGCTGTATTAGTAGCAACATGCGGTTTTCAATCCTCAACAATTATGGGATAATACAAAATGATGACGGATGATATACTGCACAGATACAAACGAAATACTATATGTTACATTCAATAATTTAATTTATATGAAGGACTTACAAAGATGAAGACCAGGTAAAAACGATTTCTGGAAAATTTCAAGAATTCGGAATGAACAGACCACAAAGAAATGCGGAAATCAGTAGCGATTTAATTCGGGAACTAGATTACAATACTCTTCCTTGCACTACATGTATCAGAGTCTGTTCCACGTTTAAATTCGGACAAAGCGTCTGTATTTGACCACGTGTTAAGAATTGAGGATGGAGTCGGTGATTGTTATTTTTTAGATGCCCCGGAGGGACGGGCAAAACCTTCCTTTTAAATTTGCTTTTAGCCCAAATCAGGAAAGATAAAGGAATTGCTGTAGCAGTTGCCTCTTCAGGAATAGCCGCCACGCTGCTCAATGGTGGCCGAACGGCACATTCGGTCCTTAAACTGCCATTAAACTTAGCCCATGAAGAAATTCCTGTCTGTAACATTAGTAAAAACAGCGAACGTGGAAGTATGCTCCAGCAATGTAAATTATTAGTTTGGGATGAGTGTACTATGGCCCACAAGAAAGCAATTGAAGCTCTAGATCGGTCTTTAAGAGATATCAAAAGTAATCAAAACATCATGGGAGGTATTGTGGTACTTTTAGCGGGTGATTTCAGACAAACTTTGCCGGTTATTACTAAAGGCACACCTGCTGATGAGATAAATGCGTGTTTAAAAGCGTCTTTGTTATGGGTACATGTAAAAGTGTTTAGTCTATCAATAAATATGAGAGTGCAACTGCACAATGACGCACAATCTGGGCAATATGCAGCTGCTCTTCTCAAAATTGGAGAAGATCGTATGGCAAAGGATAGTAATGGTATGATTTCATTAGGTCGTGAGTTTTGTAACGTTGTACATAATTCACAAGACCTAAATAACAATGTCTATCGCAATCTACGAGTTTATATGCTAAATAGAGAATGGCTGTGTGAAAGAGCAATTTTAGCGCCAACAAATGAGACGGTGGGACAAATCAACACGCAAATAATGTCACACGTGGAAGGTGATATTGTAGAGTATCTCTCGGGTAGACACTGTAATGGACACTGAGCAAGTTACGTCATACCCAGTGGAATTTCTCAATTCTTTAGAATTGTCAGGAGTTCCTTCACACAAACTAGGGCTAAAAGTAGGTGTTCCAGTACTATTGATGCGAAATCTAGATGCACCAAGACTGTGTAATGGCACACGATTGCAAGTAACACCCGGACGCAATATCATAAAAGCAATAATCATGACTGAATTGCAAAAGGGAGAATGTCTTAATTCCACGAATACCTATAATTCCGACAGATTTGCCGTTCCAGTTTAAAAGTTACAGTTTCCAATAAAATAGCATTCGCTATGACTATAAACAAAGCTCAGGGTCAAACATTGAAAGTAGCTGGTATAATTAGAAAAAAGTTGTTTTTCCCACGGACAGTTATATGTCGCTTGCTCACGTGTTTCGAGTCCACAAAATCTTTATGTATTAGCCAATGAGGGAAAGACAAAGAACGTAGTGTACAAAAATGTATTAAAATAAAAAATCAACCCACCAATCAATTGGCTTCCCACAACATTAATTTTATGTACCAAGGTACCAGCTATCCATACTTCTACACGCTACACTTCTTCTACATTCTATACTAATATTATATATGCAAAAGTAACTCTGCCTGCCTTTTTTGTAATGCTTTCATGTCTAAACAGCTGAACGGGTTTGATGAAATTTTTATGGATAACATTGTGACTTGGAGTCGACATAGGCTACATTCTAGTATAATATATATAATAAAGAATGCTATTCTATATAATATATATATAAGAATCATCTATTATATATATATATATATACATTCGTGTCACGTGTTTTCCGCGATGACTCCTAAACTACTAACCGATTTAAATTTGATTTGCATTCCGTGTGCATTTTGATCCAACTTGAAACATAGGATAGCTTATATCTCAATTTATACTCACAATATTATTTTATTGCAAGTTATTTGTCAATTAAAGAAAATTATTTGTCATTATTTAATTATCTGTTGACTGGGTTAAGTATTCAATAGGTGGCGCTATGTTAAAATACTAACGTAAAAATTATACTGTTTTCGTTACCAGGAAAGTTGGAACAGAATAATTTTGTTATCCGACTTTAACGCGGCGAAGCCGCGGGCAAAAGCTAGTAATTGATAAATTGTAACTTTTTAATGACATTGCTTTTTTGCCGAGGTTAGGATGGTTATGAAACAGCTTAAGCGTTATTAGACCCCCGCTACGACGGATATACCGCAGAGCTTTTGAAAGTAGGGGGCACGCCAGTGCTTAAGACCCTTCAGAAGCTTTTTAATTCCGGAATCGGTGATGGTGCGACACCAAAGGTGAGGAGCAATGGCGTGGTGGTGTTCTTCTTCAAGAAAGGTGATTAAACCTTTTCCCTCTCTATTCAACCTATCGCAGTCCACTGTTGGACATTGGTCTCATTTTGCGCCAGATATTCCGGTCCTCCGTTTTTCTCATCCAGACTCCACCAGCGACTTTTCGCAAGTTGTCGGTCCATCGGGCCGGAGGGCGTCCTACGTTACGCTTGCCAAGACGCGGTCTCCGCTCCAGAACTCGTCTGCTCCAACGGCCATCGGTTCTGCGACATCATTACCCACTGCCACTTCAGTTCGCTAATCTGGCGAACTATGCCGGTAATTTTAGTTCTTTTGCGTAACATCATTTCTGATTTTATGTATAAGAGTCTCCCAACATAGCACGCTCCATCGCTCGTTGAGTAACTTTGAATTTCTGAACCAATCCGCAGTCAGTGTCCATGTCTCATCTGCGTATGTTGGTATGGGTAGGACGTATTTCTCAAAGACTTTTGTCCTTAAGCGTTGCGGAATCGTCGACGTGAAGATCTGATGTAACTTGCCTGATGCCGCCCAGCCCAAATGAATCCTCCTACTAGCTTCCCTTCCGAAATTGTGCCGGTCAAGTTTTAGCCCAAGTAAACTTATTCTTGGACAATCTGGAGAAGGACGCCACCGACGCTTATCAGAACGCTACCGGTCTATAATTCTTCAAGAGAGCTTTATCACCCTTCTTAATGAACGCTTGTGGACCACGCTTCCAGTGTAGTTCCCAGGTAGATGACGGCATTAAAAGAGCTCACCTAATGTCCTAAGGATGGGTTGTCCACCGGTGTTTAGGAGTTCTGTCGTAATACCGTCATCCCACGGGGCCCTTTCATTTCTCAGTTGCTTCAGTGCTGCACTAATTTCGCTAACGTCAACATCCGGCATATCCTACGTACAATGGTGCCTTAGTAGGGCACGTAGATCTTCGCTGTCTTCGGTCTGTACTGATGAGCGCTCGACAAATCCATAGAATTTCTCAACCTCTTCCAGGATCTGTTGGCGTAATGTGAGTAGTTGGCCATCTGCTATATTAAGCTTCACCAGAATGCTCCTGCCAAGTGGTTTTTGGAAAACTTTGGGCCCCCTGTTCTCCTTAATAAGGTCCTTAATTAACCTTGTATTGAAATAGTAGAATTCTCTGCGAACGAGTTTTCGTATCCGCTTGGAGAGAGCCTAATATTCCGGGTATGATAAGTTAAAGTCAAAATTCATTTATTTAAATTAGGCTTACAAAAAGCACTTATGAACGACAAAAATATACAAAAATTACATTACAAAAAAACAAATTTATTTCTTTGAACTGTTCTTTAAGAGAGTCACGTGGTCTAAGGTTGTAGATAAAAGCTCTTTTTGTAGCACAAATATTGTATCAATGTCGGCAGCCGTACCCCACAACGGTAGACCATACGACATTACATTATAAAAATGACTAAAATAAACTAATCTTGCCGTTTTTACATCTGTTACGAGTTATCTTAGATATTAAAAGCTTATTGAAGAATTAACGACCCATTACGATATTGTGCCACATCTTCAAGTTATTCTCCAGAGTCATTATGATCCGTCTCGCGCATATGTTTGACGATTTCCAGCCCTCCGAACAAGCCGGGTTCCTCAAAGGCTTCAGCACCATAGACTACATATTACATACGCTGTGGCAGGTTATACAGAAGAGCGGAGAGTATAACTGACCATTATGTTTGGCGTTTGTGGACTATGAGAAAGCCTTCGATTCGATCGAGACTTGGGCTGTGTTTCATTCCCTCCAACGGTGCCTGACTTGACTACTGCTATATCGAATTGTTGAGATGTTTGTACGAGAGCGCTACTATGTCAGGCCGAGTACATGAAGAGCTTACCATTGGCTTATCATTGGCACCGAGGAGTAAGACAAGGAGATGTAATATCTCTGAAACTGATCACAGCTGCGTAAAAAGTTGCAGCTTTGTCCAAATGTCAATCAATTTGAGGACCTATTATATAAATTAGTGAAATAATATAGGATGATAAAGGTAAAAATAAATAAAAGAGGGCGGGGGCGGCATTTCTAAATTTTTGCCCCACCCAAAAAAATTGAAGATCCGGCGCGCAAATACCATACATGCCTTATATCGACAAAAAACAATTCCTCGCACTAAATAAGGATGCAAGTCGACGGGATTGTCCATCCTGTAGTAGCGTTACACGGCGCACTCGGTCGCTGACAACACTCCCGTGCGCCAGAGCACTCAGTGGGACAAACTGACAACAATATGAACATGTTTGTGATCAGCTCGACCCTAGTACAACATCCCCTACTCCGCATTGCCATGTTAGTGTGCGTTTGGAGGAGGTCACCATGGAAAGAATAAGTGTTATGCTTCGATAGAATAAGTTCCTCCCTTACTATTTTCATGGAGATTTTCGAAAGGCAATAAGAGAAGATGTGAAGGAGTGGTAAACACAAAATTGGGCTGGCTTTAAATACTACAAGGACGACTTTACGGCAACTACTGACTACATATGTGCTGAACAAAAAATAATTCGATCAGATGTGGTCAAGGTTGCTTCGTCTATTACTCAATTAGAACGAAATGGGAAACTACAAGCCGAGTTGATACGACTCCATGCGCCTCGCTGGAATGGAGAAAGATCTCCCGTAGTTGTAATATTGAGCTGCAGGCTGTACACGGAACAAAGGACGAAAAAGTTATGGCGCTTTTTCAGAAGCTATGTGAGGTTGTAAAGGTGTGGTAGATGTGGGTAACATCAGCGCATGCAGGCGAGTGGCAAAACAGAATGCTACTTCTAACAGACCGCGTAATATTATAGTTACTCTAGACGACACCCGGTTAAGAGACTCTGGTACTATCTGCCACTCATAGATTTAAAGGCCTGAACGTGTTATGTTCCTCCGACTTAGACATACCGGGTGAAACGCGCAGATTTATGTTGCCGAGCATCTTCTCCTGAGCAAAAGTGTTGCATGCTGCTACTAGAAGGGCGCCAAGGATCATATTTTAAATATGTTGCTCGATACGGTCATATATACGTTCGAAAGGATGAATCTGCTGGTGCCATACTTATAAAGAATGTTGAATCACTTAAAAAAAATCAGTAGTTTTAGTTTAGTTCTTGACTTTCAATATATTTAGTCTAATAAATTTAGAAGCAAGATATCTCATTATTATAGTTTTTTTTATCAAAATGTAGGTCGTGCCAGATCAAA
>PQWD01009454.1:0-20623 GCA_019425675.1 Leucinodes orbonalis
TATCCCGTTAAACGTATATGTAAATGCTTTTCGTGTGACAGTGATTTGAGAATGAACTTTTGTGCTTTGGCCGTTGCACAATAGGTATTGTGCAGCGTGTTTCGCCGGTTTCCCGTTTTGGAATTCTGGTTTGAAGGTTGCGAGCATCTCATTTATGTGATGTGGGAGACATTTATACTTTTGTCGATAGATTTATTTTTATTAATGTTTTCTGAGTACGACGCAAGGATTCGTATATTCGCTCAGTATCCAAAGTTAAACTAATGCTTTAAAATTTTCCCAATTAAGATTTCTAATATTAGGTATCTTAAAATGAAATAAAAAATATATTTATTGTTTGAATAGCAAAAGCATTATTTTTTGAGAGCGTTGGTGGCTCATTAGTGTGGACTGCTGCCTTTCCATCTGGAAGGTGCAGTTTCACCTCATGGTTAGACGTATCACTTACCATCAGATGAGCGTCCGGACCGTCCTTACTACACTCATAATATAAAAAAATAACTACCAATGTATTTTCAAATTTTCTTAATTATATGTACGTTTATCCGACACTCTAACGGTGGAGGAAAACATCGTGATGAAACCTGCGCTCGCCTGCTAAGAGATTCAAAGGCTCTACGTGAAGACAGCCTATCGGCAATGGGCCCGCGTAGACGACTAAAGCCTATACATCTTGAACGGTAGGCTCGTTCCCCTCGGTGGGGACATTTAATGAGCTGAGGATGACGATGATGATATTTTAACAGTTACAGGCATATATTTAATAATTTAATTGAACCAGGATCAATCTAATTCAAATCTTGATTAGACCTTGCTCTACATAATAGATAAATACTCCTTAATTTTTTACCCGGGCCAGCGAAGCTAATCTTTAACTCTTAGTTATAGATTAGCTAATTTTTTTATAGTGCAATAAGTTAACTCAATATAAAAATGTAATAGGTATTTAAAAACGAGTAAGAAAACGAATTATATTCAAATTCATTATCGCTGTAGAGGTGTGCTCAAAGAATTTAATTGTCAACCCGAGTGCATTGTTAGTTGGGTTCACACGTTACGATAAAAACATCCGTGTTCAAAAGTCTAGCGGTAATCTTTCACTTACTATTGTGATATGTTATGGTCAATATTACAATGTATGCGACCCACATTGAAGTCAAATTTAACGGTTTACCCCGGCGGGCCCTAATGTCGTCCGCACAAAGCCACGGCAAGGCCGCGAGGTTTCGTTCAAGACAAGAAAAGAAAGTGCACCATAACTTTTACATGCAGATCTGGGATACATCCTCACGATGTTCCCACGCTCAGTGTAAGCACAATGAACGGACGCGGTTATGATAAAATCTGTACTGTTTTTTTTGTGAGCAAATTAATGCAAAACACCGGTTATGCCGTTTGTTTTTCGCGAACGTGAATATCGTTAGGACGATGGAGGTACTTAGCTGATAAGTTTAGAAATTGCGTATTGTTTTCTAGGTTACTCTATTGTGGTCGCGCGGAATTTATTTTGCTAGAGGCTTGAAGGCAGGTAATGGTAAGTACAGGTATGAATTAGTTATGTATTCATACCTGTACTTTATAAGGAGAGCCTGATCAAGTAACTGTTTGCGTATTTTTTTACAATCATTAAGAAACCGTCACATAGTTTGGTCATCGGATGACTGACTAATTATCTCTAGTGAAATCGTGTTTATGAAGGAACGTTAAGCCGTAGAAGTATGAAGCCGGGATCTAAGGCATGTCTATATGTGCTTAGAGTGGTAGATTTACACCCTCCAGTCGGTATTGGTTTCAGATGGTTAGTTTTATCCAAAACTAATCAAAGCCATTCATTGTAGGAAAATCAACCATTACCGTCCAACTGAAGGGTCAGTTGGACGGTAATGGTTGATTGAAGTGTCATAATACTCATAATTTATGGATACCTTAAGTTATAACTATCACCTGCAGCATACGCTATTTTTGTATTGATTTGCAATTTTCTTAAATGCATTGCATATGTTGGCTACTTAAGCATTCATTGCCCTTTTTTATAAATGAGTAAATTCACTTAGATTAGTTTTCATAAAAAAGTTATTTAAAAATAAAGTGCCCTTAGTAACAACTTTCAACCACTAGCTCAAATATGTCACGAATAATAGTGGCGCCATCTGCCAATAAATTGGCGCCATATCTCTAATTACCATCGCCTTTCCAATTCCATACAATGGGCAATGTTGGACCTAACTCAGGCAGGGAAGGCAGTGAGCTAGTGATATCAAGAATTTAAGGCTTTAGCTTCGTACTTAATTGGATGTGAAAATATTTTGTATGATGAATATTGATGATATATAAAGTATAATTATACATTTATGTTATCATTTTTATTTAATTTAAATAACGTGGGGGAGGTTGTTTTATCTCTCATGTGTGGTTGGTTCAAGTTGGTCGAAAAGTCAGAGTATCTAGTATTTTCGCCTCCCATCTCACCCTTCAAACCAGGACACCTATACAACAGTTATGGCGGAGTTAATATGTGAAATCTCTATGTCGTCGTTATCGTCTGCTCCAACCCAACGGTGAATGGGTTAAGAATTACCACCCCAAGGTAAAAATAATTTAATTTATCTTTCGTGTTCATTATTATGAAAGTTTATACATTTTTCAAGAAATGAATCAATCAGCGGTTCTTGTTATTTCCAGTGAAATAAATACTGAATACAGTACAATTTAAACTAGTTAAATCAGTTAATTTAAATGCAAAGAAAATAATTGGTAATTCTTCAAAAAACGGAGCTGTTGCGTCATTCACCGGTAATCTGTTATTCATAACAGCAGCTTTATTGAACTATAAAGTGAAATATGTCAAAGTGAAATGTTAAACTTAGGTAAGTGGTCGTTGAAACATTAGTATGATATTAAACTTTCTCTCGAAACTATTTTGAAACGCTCTCCGATATTGAACGGGCGATACCCGCTGTCCACTAATTAGGAAATAACGCTTATGGTTTATTAGTCATAACCGTAAAACAAATATTGGTCTGGCCGCGTAATCGACGCATTACTTATGCGCAAGCGCAGCGCACGCGACGTTTATGACGATCAGCTATGTCGATAGCGTCAATTGTTTATTTTTATTAAAGATTCTAATAGGATTCCATAAATGATATACTATTTATTTACTAATATTGTTTTTATTAAGATACATACTGGGATATGGACACTGATTGCCGTATTGGTAAACAAGTTTCAAATCACTTAACGGAGGATGGAGCGACTTATGCTCGATGATCGCTCTTAGGGATAACAGTTCTGTAGTAGAGACCGCGTCTAGGAAATCGTAGCGTAATTCATCCTTCAATCCAATGGGCTGACAATTTGCGAAAGGCTGGTAGGAATCGCGAAATGGAAAAAAACTATGTCCAGCTGTGGTATATGAAAAGGCAAGAGAAACAATAAAGCTTATATTATAAAAAGAATTGGCCAGTCGGATATCTCCTAATTACAATCAAGACACAAATTGAATAAATGAATTTAACAAACGAAAATGTCAACTAAATCTTTGCAAAGAAAATAACTATTAGGTAAACCTTTGCCCACAGACTTTCATGAATACAATACGGACCACAGTTAGATCAATAGTCCCCCACACTATCTCCACATGCTTTTAAGCAATTGAGAGGCTGACCTTTCTCTGTCCGTCCGTTATGTTAACACATTTCAGCGACCCATTCGTCGAGGGGATCCATCTAGTGGGAGAGTGCAGGGAGGATGATGCTTATAAATCTCCGCCTTTCTTGTGTTACGGACATTCAGTATAAATTTTGTTGAGTAGCAAACCACGATTTAGGTACTGCGAAGGTAGGTGTTGAAGAAACGCTTGTTAGATAATAATATTCGTAATTTTTCTTGTAAAATCGCATTTTGTTCTGATCTGATAAGATAAAAATTCTTTGTTGCACATAAGAAAAAAAAACATACAACACAACAAGTAACAACAAAAGACAAGTACAAAGTAGGCGGCCTTATTGCTAAGGTAGCAATTTAAGACATTAACAATTTTAAAATTGAACTTAAATATACACTTATAAAGAAATTAAAACTAAAAGAAGTCCCTTTCGGCAAGGTTCCGAAAATACTGGCAGCGTTACCCGTTTGTATTGCCAGACTGATTCTTTGTCCAAGGTAGCTGCCATATCTTCGGTCACCTGTGAATAAATAAATATACTAAATTAGTATATAATATTAAGTCTAGTGAAAATATAGGACAGTTTCAGAGCTTCTTTACCTATCGAGGATAAGCACAAGACTCAATAAATCTCGATTCTGCCAAGCGCAGTAATAGCAGGTTTTCGATGAAACACCAACAGGTGACCCGCTTCATTCACAGGTGACCGAAGTTCTGGCAGCTACCTTGGACAAAGAATCAGTCTAGCAATCCAAACGCTGCCAGTATTTTCGGAACCTTGCCGAAAGGGACTTCTTTTAGTTTTAATTATTTATTTTCAAGTGTTTAGGGTGTAATGTATTTTAGTTATCTGGTTTTATTTATTGAGTTTTTTTTTATTTGATGTACTTTTATTATTTCCAGATACTCGTATAGGTATACATTATATTTCTTCTATAACTTAGCTTCTATCCACGCCTGATGTCCAGGCCCTAAACTATCTTATCCAGCATGTACCGGCGATCTTTCGTAAATATTCTGATGGTCAAAAGATTGGAAGCCGAGAGATTGGATTCCATTGTTTATAATGACTGATTTGATTGTTTATATAATGTTGTAAGTATTGACATTTAGAAGACATTTATATTACCGAGCGTTGGCACACATTTCAATTTATTTTAGTAGTCAATGATACTGTCTTTTACGTAGATGCTAAAATGTCATATCAGAGGTTCTACAGTTAGCTGAATTTCTTGCAGAATATTATGTATGCCAGCGCATTTTGTCTTACGATAAACTTAAGTGATGCAACGAGCTGGTAGGTATATGGTTAGTTCAAAATCAGAGTTTAATGCAAATCTACGACACTTACGACATAATATTGTCTATTTGGTACACGTACCATAGCAATATTCACGCGGTCCCAGTGCGGATTAATCACGCACAACCTTTGGATTTCTTTGTAAATGTGCGCAGGTTTCCTCACGATGTTTTTCTTCACTGTAAGAGCGTCGGAGAACGTATATATAATATCAAAATTCGAAAACACATGGGCACGTGGCGGGATTGGAACCAGCGCCCTCCAGATCGAATGGCCACAGTCTACAACTAAAAATGAAAATGTGTATGTAAATTTAATTAACTCAAACACAAACGTTACGACCGTGTAGGCTATGTAATGATGGTGGTAAGCGAATTATAAATAGAATATATATTTTGCTATTACTGATTCTTCGTAGTAAGAACTTATCATATTGGAGAAATTACTGGTTGAACGGTTTGCCATTGCAATTTGTTGTATACTACGCATGATTATATTCTCAACTCTCATTTGTTAGTTGCTGGTTGTAATGACCATGAGAAAATTGATTAAAAATTATAATCTTTATGTTAGGCTGAACTTAGCAACAAAGCAGTCATAATCAATGACTTCGATTATTTCGTCGATGTATGTCACTATACTAGATACTTGAAGCTCTAATTATTATTTTTAGTATAGTTTGTTATTGATATGAGTGTTCTATGAATAGATTATAATAGCAACTTACTATCAGATCAGTAATCTACAGAGAGCTAAAATATTTCATTGGAAAATCCCGCACGATGTTTCTATTAGGTAAAATTAAGTTACTCTCGTAGAAGAATTTTAACATGGTATCTTATCGAAATACAGCAATCTGCCTCGTTTGAATCCCCGTGTGCCACTACGCATGTACCATAGTTAATGAACCGGTAGTCTGCGCGCACGCAGCCTCCATGGGAAGCCAGCCTTATCTCGAGACAGACAACAGGCAACGGTTAACAGTTATTTATTGTCTCCCACGAGTAACGTGTACCGACGACTGTTACACAGGGTACCTGTTGTATATAACTATTTCTAAGGAACAACATTTTTCGAATTGGACTCGGTACTGTTGCGAAGAGATTCAAAGGTTGTGCGTGAAGTCGTCCAACCCGTACTGGGCCCGCGTGGACTACTATGGCCTAATTACACTATACGGGTAGGCTCGTGCCCCTCAGTGGGGACGTTTAATGAGCTGATGATGATGTCTGTTTGGTAGAGTTAGCGCAGGTTGATAAGGCATCGACTGCCCGGTTGTTATCGCATTTATTCACAGTATCCTCTGGATCCTAAAGACTGATGACTTATTTGTCTAAGGTATAAAATGGAGTAAGGAAACAAACCGATGATAAAAGGGAAGGTTAGAAAATTTGGAGGTATATCGTTATGATCGTCGGTGACTCAATGGTGTGGACTGTTGCCTGTACCAATGTGTTATCGAATTTTCGAAAATTACATGTACGTTTATCCGACGCTCTTACGGTGAAGGAAAAATCGTGAGGAAACCTGCGCACGCCTACGAAGAAATTCAAAGGTTGTGAAGTCAGCTTATCCGGACTGGGCGACTAAGGCCTATACGTTTAATGAGCTGATGATGATGTCGTTCGAAAGGCAAGCAACGCACTGGTAGCACTTCTGGTGTCACTGTTGTCACTGGGCGGAGTACTTTCTATCTCTTGCTCGTTTGCCCCTTGTATCATGTTCCTTGACTTAGCTTAACACTTTGACTGCAAAGAAACCAGACACAATGAAATTCTATTGTTTCTTGGAAACCGATAACCGTCAAGGCGTCTAAAGTTGTAAGGACGCTGAAAGCTCATTGCATAATGAAGGGCCTAGTGTTATCTGCACTCGCCAATTACGCGGTGAATATTTAAGGGCCAACAGTGGCTAAAAGCAAGTCAGAGTCGTCATCTAGTGATTAGGCTAAAAGCGAATAATTGGTCCAAAAAAGAAACATACGAAGTTAAGTAGGTAGGTTATTGGAGCTTTTTTTTATGGATTCCCGAAATATTGACACAGTATTGTCTTACGAGTTACGACACTAAAATAACGAGGGTAATGTAATTCATACTCTCTACTAAACAATATGATTATATAAAGTGTACTAAAATAATGACATAATAGTTATTTACCAGGTCAAAGTTCGCGGCGACAAAGTCCGCAAGTGAGTCACAACCGATACGCCGGCAGAAAACCGTTGCGCAAGAGTAGACGCCGCGTTTCCTTAAGGACAACGGTTAAGTGCTGGGAATAGACACAAAGATCATTTGCGTTATATGCTGGCTAAAGCTCTGTACACACGATGTTGCAGCGGAATAATTATATATGACATTCGTTAATCGCCATCTAGCCCCGAACTAAGCATTACTCTGTAATATGGATATTAAACAATGGATAAACATAGTTATATGTTTTTTTTGTAAATACATACATATGTAACAACAACATACATGACTAAGGCCTATAAAAACACCCTAACTGGTAGGCTCGTGCCACTCGGTGGGGACGTTTGATGATAACCCCAGACCAATACAAACAGATATGTTCATGCACTTAAATGTTTGTACTGCCCGGGGATCGAATCAGAACACCAGATGGGTCGTCAAGTCTAAAATGAATATATAACGGAATAATTGGCGCGGGGAGATGACGGCAGATAAGTTGTTAAAGAGTGACCTTGGACGGTTCAAGGTGTGAGAGCTATCTGGCTTAAAGATGGGCTGATGACTTAAAAAGAGACGTCCTTCCTGCAGGACTAATGAAGGCACTAATTCCAGCGTGGGACGAAGTAAACATCTACACGAGAGTATTCAGTAATTTATCAATCTCTTGTTTCTTTATAATTTGATAAAAATGATAATTTTCATTCTATTTCAAAGCTAGCCGATCAGTCAAACTAAAAGGACATCTATTGATTGTCTTTTATAAGTGACGCTTACGTTCAAAAGATTAGTAAACGCACTAATTGGCATATAAGGATACGTTGATAAAACGTCGCGTACTATCTGCGAATTACTATGGCGCTTAAAATTAAGTAGTGCCCGAGCTTTTTGCACGGCGTTTTACGAGTACAAAGTTACTAATGGCAAGTCCAACCAGTGGCGTGCACTCCAATATATACCCTGTGCGTCCAGAAAACCCGGAAAATTGACAACATAAAAAACGATTTCCACTAATTCGCCCATTTTCCTCTACAGATTAGAAACAATGCTACGAAGTCCAACCATCAATGCGCACGGCCTATCCTCGATTATAATTGGCGTCAAATCATTTTGTAGTCGTATGCGCCGCAAGCGTCGATATTTAATGGGCTCGTGGTCAATTTGTTGCTGCGAATGCGTTCGGAGCCGATACGGGCATAAAGCCGATCGTCCATCGTCAACTGAACTATGTTAGTATAGCTTAGCTAGCATAGTAGATATGGTTTTTGATATTTGTGCATTCACGGCAAATTATGCAAGCTTAGCTACGTAGAACAGTCCAGCTAAGTCTTAGTTGTGTATCCGATAATGACTATGTCAGATTAACTAAGCGCCCTTGACGCCGATTTTAGCTTAGCTTACACTGATTTGAGTTTTCACTTAGCTTAGCTGTCGGTGGACGATCTGTATTATTCAATAGGCCGGACTGGCGCCGCCGATGACGCTGTCATAGCCATTTGCAATGCATTTTGCTAACGTCGTGGGAAACAACGCGTTTGTTACAATTGATATTCGTATGGTTTGTATAGATTTTAAATGTTTTGATTGTCTTTATACCATACTTGGTTAGTATATACAAGTAATTTATTTCTGGCAGAACTAGATCTAGTCCGCAATTATCATGGCCTGGAATACTTTGAGTTTTATGGTCTTGAAGCTTAGCATATACACCAGTGAACTTGCGACGCTAAATAAACGTTAAGATGTAAAAAGCGGATGTCATGGGTCTGAATTGATGATAATAAGATAACGTTATGTTTCTTAAATAGCTTATCTCTTTGAATTTCAAGAACAGGTAAAGGCATCAAAGACAATAGATTTTTCATTGTGTCAGAATGTCTGACGTTCAAGGGGTTATTGCAAAGTGCTAGTATTGCGCCTACAACAAAAATTTCATCGGAAAGGAATCGAATTTTGTAAAAAAAAATAACGAGGAGCAACGGTCTATAACGATTTGTGAGGAATGCGGCGCGCGTGCTCACCCGTCGTTAATTAATTAACAATGACCGTGTCTTACCGTGACCGATGTTATAAGTCATTGTGGTGTCATTCACGTAACAGACACGTGCCGGGCTTCTGTCCCTAAAGATGTTCTAGGTTATATAGCCCTTCCCGCAACGTTCTAAGACAAGAATTGAGCTCCGCTCAGGATGCCCTTGCCTCGTTTAATAAATATTTCAAGGCTGCACAAGAACTGCATGACCTGGTTCCAACTAGCCCATTTTCACATTGAACGCCATCCGTGTGTTATGCATCCCTTAGACAGTGTCATAGGAAGAATTACGAAACCACATTTATTAGCACTGATTGCCGGAATGGGAATTGTTGTTTCTCGAAATGTGGAATCTGGTAATGAAAGATTTTTAAGCGTAAGCATTATCAATGCTCAACATCGGGCAAAGCGGCGATAAACAACAAACAAAATGCATTTGTCAATTGTTCGTTGAAGCAGTACACAGCTATCAGCAGCCAACAGCGGTCTCCTTCTTAGTATATCGTTAATTTATTTAAATTATCAAACTGTAGAAGCCCAAAAACTACGGTGAAAATGTTATCTGCAGCTGTCATTTAATTCTGCTGAGAACAGCTGCTTGGGCCAGCATGACTCTAAGGTGAGGTCGAGCGCCCCATAGAGATAGTCTAAATCGAGAGCACCCAACAATCCTCTGGTCATATTGTCCTTACTCTGACCTGTCATCTCCGAAGCCTATTAAAAGTATTCCAGATCGGCTAAATCAGTTGCTGCCGGAGATATTTCCTGAGCGATACGACCTGGCGACCTACAAAAACGATCGTATTCCCTGTTGCAAGGCCGGCAACGCATTTTAGAGCCCTCTGGTATTGTAAATATACATGGACGGCGGTGTCATTTACCATCAGATGAGCCGTTTGCTTGTTTGCCTGCTATAGTATAAAAAATCAATTAGTCTACAGGGTAATAGAACAGCAGTAGTCACACAGAAAAGCTCTGATGTCGGTTGTCGCAAGGCGATGACGCGCGTCGCGAATGAGCTTGCGCAAGCGCGGGCGTCGCCGGTGTCAATAACTGTGGCGGGTCGTGAGCGGCGGCCGACACACGTGCTGTGCAAGGTCCCTGGATTAAACAATGGATTATGTTGGTACATTTGTAGCGCCTACTTGCCGGAGCCAGTTTTGAGAGGCAGATATCGAAGCGTATACCTACGAAATGTCAGATTTATTGACCTCAATATGGATCATACCCATGAGCCATATAAGATTAGCCAAGCATATGATGATGGGAATCTTAGAGTAATGCGTAGGTACTGAAGCTGTTTAAAATACTGTTAGGTAAAGATTCGTATAATATCCGGTAAGGTAAGAAAGTAGGTGAGATTGCGGAAGGTACCCACCCAGACATTCAACACACGGTCTCCCTTAGGTTTCCTTGGGTTGAAGCTTCTCTTTCTCTCTCTCTCTGCGTTATTCCTTCCCCACGGTGCTTGATTTGTGTTAATTGATTGATTGAAATTAACCAAAATCCTCGGCTATACTACAATAATTTACGAGTGCGGGTTTAGTGTACGGATTACACTTTAGTGAAATACCACTACTTTGTAACTAAATGAATTTGCGATTAAACCCGAGGAATGCCTGAGCAGGCGGAACTATTCGGCTTTGAGCCGTGAAATTGTGTCGTTAAGAGGCTTCGCGTACTTGAGTGTCGTGTATTAATTATACTTTAGATTATTTAGATAATAGTTTTAAAAAAGAATTCAAATTTTAGACGTCGGACAAGAATTACAGTAGAGTGCTAATTGGAAATGAAATCCAAATAAGGCATTTGAGTCATACTCTGAGCACTTTTAAATAATGGATTAATAATTAATTTACATATAATATTACTCCAATGTTTTCTTAGATCTAAGCTATTTGTCGTAACACTATATTGTGATGAAAAAAAAACTAAAGTTAGTGATATTTTAATACAGTTTTGTGGATGCATAAGCTAGAGGCGTGGTTCATCATTGTCTCGTGAAAAGGGGTTTTTGAAAAAGTTTAGTTACTCATGACCTTTTTTAGTCTCGATACAATACACCCATTTTTCAACTTCCATGGTGATCTTATAATGATATTATCGGCTTTGTTCCTATACATTCAACATCGACAGCCCATTAAACCCGTATAGGTTGTCTAGGCCTAAGTCGTACACGCGGGCCCAGTGCGGATTGGCCGATTTCACGCACAACCTTTGAATCTCTTCGCAGGTGTGAGCAGGTTTCCTCGCGATGATTTCCTTCACTGTAAGAGCAGCGGATAACGTATGTTCATATAATTTCGCAAAATTCGAAAATACATTGGTACATGGCGGGATTTGAACCTGCGCCCTCCCGATCGGAAGGCAACAGTCCACACCATTAAACCACCGACGCTCTTATACGTTAGTTTGGAATAAATATTGAGTATATATTAACTTTTACTACTTCGGGAAAGAAACAACTATTGTTATCAGTTTGATACTCGCATCAGGTTTCAGGGTTTAATTGGTTTTGTCCATTATTATTCCTTACTTACCATTCCGGTTACGGTAAGAATCTTAATTGTATTCGGTGTACGCTACCTTAGAAATCACTATACTATTCTTCTGCGAAATATCATTCCTAATATTCCAGCTCCTTACGAATGATGTAATTTGTTGCAGACGAGGACGAGGAGTGCGGCACCCTGTCTGAGGGCTCGGAGACGTCGGAGGGCGGTCGCGCCGACACCGACGACGAGGGCATCGAGAGGGACGCCGAGCCTCCTCGACGCCGCCGCAGACGGCGTCGGTTCATGCTCAGGGATGTTGTTGAGGTAATACCAAATATATAAAGGAATCCCTGTATACTTCTTAGAGATACGAGCCAACATCACCAAGTAGACAAGGCTCTAGCAATGTAACACGGCGCGGCGAGTTACGGCTGTCAGCCCAGCAGGCCGATCGCGTTGAATTTTGACATCTATATCGTAACTACACTTGGACCGAAATACAACTTTTGGTCAATTTCATATCGTACTAATCATTTGACATCTATTTCATACGAAATTGAACCTTAACGTTATGACAATACCGAATATCGAAAAGGTCAACTATAACAAGATCGGAAGGTCATCGTAACTACTCGTACACCCATATTATAATCGAAACGTTTCGTTTTAAATGAACGCGAGCGGCCTGCAGTATTTATTTAGTAGTGCGATCATCATTACGTTTGAAACGTCGAATAAATATTGAAAAAATTCATCATTACGATCATTAGATAAAATTTTATTTACTCAAGATTTGGCCGCTGTATTATGTCACTGAGATGTAAATGAATCATAAAACAGGGACAATTTTAGAATGTCTCTTAATGAAATTTTATGTGGCGGCTATGTTTGCCGGCTCAGCAAACATAACCACAAACTAGTGACTTATAAATCGTAATTTTAACGAGTAAGGGAAACAATGTAACAGGATACATACGGCCGGTAGAATGTCGTGGGAATATTGGTTTTATCAGAGCACAATGGTGTCCTTGCACCCAATAAAATGTTATATTTATTGTAATGTGTGCGACGCTACGGTTTGTCGGAACCCTGTTGTACTTTCACCCAGGATGGTCCTGGTACGTTTGTGGTGATATACAAATTAATGGCTTTCTCTCTTCACTTTTATGATTTCCACTTTGAGTCAGATAAATGGACTATAATAATATCAATAATTAGTATGTCCGTTTTTTGTCACAAATTTTGATGACAACAATTTTACAATTTAAATACCAAAATATAATTTTGTATGTCGTGGGAGACTGGTATCTTTGTGGGCTTAAAGTTCCGTGATACAGGTCATAAGGACTCCGATTAATTTAAAGGTACATTTTGTCTATGCCTATCGTAAAAGTATGAAGATTAAGCGGTGTAACTACTTACTCATTGGACATTACAACCGAATCAAATAAAAGCTTAGTTGTGGCATTATGTTGGTTGTGGTTTTGTTTTGGTTCCCTTGTGCATTTTAGGGTATTGAATGGGTCATATCATATAACTTTTGGGGGTCAATGAGCTCACCAGGCCGTGATGCAAACTCTGGAACAGTGGATACGGATGTGGCAACTACCGACACGCTCTGGAATTAAGCGATACTTCAGAAACCAAACTTTTCTTTCCTTTTCGTTATTTAAGATATTAACGTAAATTTGTATGCAAATATAATATAGCTGAATCAATATAGGTATACTATAGATTATAATATGAAGAGATTGATTATCCGAAAATACCGGTTTTCCGAACACCCTTGTCCCCCAATTAGTTCGGATAATCGACGGTCTTTGCATATTGCTTTACATTACACTTGAACGCTCCCATATCTCGGGATGTCGCGGCTTAGGGCGCCCACTTCGTTAAGTGAATCTGGTGTAGTTATGGACGTTGTGGCGAGAGGTGACGACATCTGCTTTCTATTTTACGATTTTGATTCGTTGAAAGATCATTGTTACGTGTTGTCGGCGGTGCAACGGATTTGGAACAAGTGGTTGTATTTGTATGCCTGACTTGTATGCGCTTATTTGTTTGGTGTCTCTTAAAATGGTAGGTAGGGGTATGTGACGTAATTGATATCGCAGTACATATAACGATAACGTGTTCAAAAGATTCTCAATTTTTGGCACGCCAACAATACTCCGCCATTCCTGTCTGATTGCCGCCTTTCTGGTGCAGACGTGCAAAAAACAATCCATAGCTGCTTTTATTTGGTCCATTGATCTCATGGGCGATCTACCTCGTGCTATTTGGTTACTAACTCCTCACACCCATGATGGGTGAAACTTGTAAAAGTAACTTTTAAAAGATACTTTGTCGCTTAGTAACTCTTAACTCGTTTATCGAATAAACATTCAGTTCAGCAAAACTTTAAGCATTCGCAAGCTTTATTGGTATTTGGGTAGCAAGTTTTCAGATAAAACGGCGGAAGTATCAGCAAATAGACAAGCTTTGATATATTTTGGATTCAGAAAAACCAATAACACGCGTGGATTGACAAACAACTCCGTTTGTAGTAGTTATACACAGTTTTAGTTTATTATACTCGTTTTATTTTCTTTTAACCGGAGCAACTAGTTACTTAAGTCATTTATGATTTGATTGATAGTTAAAATGAAGCAATGTCGTATATAACTATCATCATCATGAGCTCATTAAACGTCCCCACCGAGGGGCACGAGCCTACCCGTGTAGGGTGATTAGGCCTTCGTCGTCCACGCGGGCCCAGTGCAGATTGGATGACTTCACACACAACCTTCGAATCTCTTCGCAGGCGTGCATGAAGGTTTCCTCACGATGTTTTCCTTCACCGTAAGAGCGTCGGATAACGTACATATATTTTCGAAAATTCGAAAATACAATGGTACGTGTCGGGATTTGAACCTCAGCCCTCCCGGTAGGAGGCGACAGTCCGCACCACTGAGCCACCGACGCTCTTACGAAATATATTTCTCTTTTATTTCGAAAAGTTGCTCTTGTTCAAAACTTTATAAAGATACAAAACTCAATTCACAGTTCGCTATCCGACTAAAAATGTTTGCATCAATCATTTTGAATGCTGGCATAGTTAAGGAAAAACATTCATACCTTACCAAGGCGATCCGTATAAATGCAAACTTCTAGCGACGTCGACGCTTATGAAAGAAATGCCCTGGCATAATTTCTTCGTCTTGAGTGTTGCCTAGCTGAAGTAGGTCAGAGAGGCCGCTCCATCAATATTAAAGCGTGCGGGATAGAGATATTTTGGTAGAGCTTCAGTGTTAATGTTAGTATTCGAAAGGAACTTTATTTAATTTCAATTGAATATGTTGAGTCCTATTGTGCAATTTGTTCCTTATTTGAAAGATGCTGTGTACTTAGTGACCTACATAGTATCTTTATAATACGTTTTCTCTTATAGAGATATAATTAGGTATGCTTATATAGTAATCTTTTTTTTTTTAATTTTTGTTAGTTAAGCCAACTATTCAGAAAATAGGAAAATAATTATCATGAAATTATTGAAGCTTATTATATACGTACCTATAAACTTTCGTAAAAATAAACTTAAATACAACAATTTCATCTTTGCGTCGGAACTAACCGGTGATTTCACGCATAAAATGAACCACAATTAAGAGTTGTCAAATTGTCGGATACCAACGCGCTATAAATCGGTATTGATTTGCGATAACAACCGTGCGCCCGCGCCGACAAACGCCATCGCAGGGCTGCCTCGGTTTTTAATTTAGATAAAACTATATGAATTTCTTACGCGCATGCTTAACTATAGTGCGTTAATAAACCTACCAGGTTGGAAATCCCATGAAAAAGGCCGACAGAAAGATGAATCTTTACCTTAGGCACGTAGAGCTGTAGGACGCGACCACGAAAATGGCGGTTGTTACATAATATAAATCACAGGCCGTTAGGAAGGTCCATAAATCAAAGACAAGGCCTGATCTGATTATTGATTAATCCGACTAAACCAACTTGTGGAACAAGAACACCCACACAATAATATTTAGGTTAGGGAAAATAATATGAAGTAACTTTTTTGCAATTAATGATTTTTTACGGAATCTTCATCAGCTCATTATACATCCCATCGAGGTACAATGAACTTACGAGGCACTATTATAGAATAGAATTGAAGTATCTGGACCAATCAATTGGACTGTCTGACTTCAAGAGTCGGTCTGCGTAGAAATGATTTTGGGGAGGCTTCGTTCAGTGTTTCATTATCAACATACAAGTTTTAGTTTAAGAGCGTCGGTGGCTCAATGGTGTGGACTGTCGCCTTCTACCGGGAGGGCTGAGGTTCAAATCCCGCCACGTACCAATGTGTTTCGAATTTGAAATTATATGTACGTTATCCGACGCTCTTACAGTGAAGGGAAACATCGCGAGGAAACCTTCACGCACGCCTGCGAAGAAATTCAACGTGGACGAATAAGGCCTAATCACCCTGTACGGGTAGGCTCGTGCCCCTTGGTGGGGACGTTTAATGAGCTGATGATGATACAAGTTTCACATCCCATATCTCTCTGTAATCTTTCTTATCTGTTTTCTTTTATTTCACCTTTTGTCATCTTTACATGGGCTCTGCATTCGTATAGTGGCTTGTATTTTATGTTTCATGATCTTTTGAAACCTGAGGCTGAACAAAGCTTTAATCATTAGCCATTGAGCTGCCAAACAATTGCTCATTTATAATATTGAACACTACAAATTGAATAATGTTAATTACTTATTGGCATTTCATTGTCAACCCTGGATTGCCATTGGTCAATTGAGAGTAGGTACTGCGGCGTTTGCTGTGGAAGTACACACCTAACCTTGCCGTGATAATTTATGTTCAGCGAGACATAACTCAACGTTTGGCTGGGATTTACGAGGTAGGACCAGAGCATAGGTAATGATAGCTCACCGCTCTGGTGTCGGACGCTGTCCGATGATTTTCATGTGCCGGTAAAGTCAGTTGCATTGTGATTTATTTTTGATTTGTGTGAATTTTGGTTCGACGACATATTTTCATACATTTTCTATGACATTACAACACTATGATGTTATGGTGAAATTACTGGGTATAAGAGACCTATCTGTAGTCTCGGGTGACGGGCGCAGTGCAGCATTGAATTATAACTGTCTATCAGTTGCTGGTCTCCTTCAATGCTGCTCTGTCATGGTAAGTCGTATCACTTACTATCAGGTGAGTGTCCAGACCGTCCTGATAATTTCATAATATATAAAAAAATCGTGTAGACTATTCAAACGAAATTTTCTAAATATGTTTTTACGCAACATTTTCTTTTTTTAAGTGGAAAAGGATACTTCAAAGGCCTTTGAATTGTGTCTACGATAAGAAATCACTCAAAAAAACTTTTTTCAATACCGTTCAATCTTAAAATTATAAACTTAAATGTTAAGTGCCAAACAAACTCTTCACCTTTTTAATATGGGCTAGTAGGCAAGAAAGATAAATCCAGACAGAGTTCTTGATTTACCGACTTCAAAATTATGAACGAATTTTTTGATCATTTGTATTTACCTAGAAAACATTTTTTTTTCTAAGATAATTGTAATTTGCGTTATTTTTGACAAGTATTTTTTTATGACTGCATAATACAAGTACAAAACAATATATAATACATTAAGAATTTCATGTACATGCTATTGTTTCAACATACATTTATTTACCGATAGATTGTTAGTTTGCAACCAAATACGTTTATTACATTTGGCATACACTGTAGAGTTAAGTATCTAAAGGCAAGATTGATGTATTCCCAACAGCCATGACAAAATGTTACTGGGTTTAGTGCATTGCGACAGATCGACGACAAATGCAATGCGTAGGTGACTTACAGGAATGTGTTGCACGCTGCACTTTAGATTTAGACGCAGCTCAGTAGGCAGCTGTGAGCAACACCCATTAGGGTGATTTGGGCACATTTGCATGACTTGTGTGTACTGCATTATTGTGCATTGCATTAAATTTATAACTACTTGTAAAACTTTCGTGCTTTTGGAAGTGATGATGTCATTCATCATCACCATCAGCTTGTAAATAAAATAAAACAAAAATTAAAACTTTAACGTCCCACTGCAGGGACAGTAACCAGTCACGGGCCCATGCGTATTGATGGCTGTTAATGACTACCATCCTTATTTATTATTTGAATGAATATATGACGACCCATTTGGTGTTGCGGTTGAGAGGTCGGCCGCAACACCAAGGGTTCCGGGTTCGATTCCCGGGCAGTACAAACATTTGTGTGCATGAACATGTCTGTTTGTAATGGTCTGGGTGTTTTCTATGTATAATATGTATGTATTTACAAAAAAAATATGTATATATGTATGTTTATCCGTTGTTTAGGACCCATAATACAGGCTTAACGCTTAACTTGGGGCTAGATGGCGCTGTGTGAATGTCAGTGGATATTTATTATATTTATTATTTATTTATATATTGAATTTAATTTGAATTCGCCAGCCAGTTATAATATTCCAAAACAAGCATTGCTGAAGTATGAAGGCCAGCCAAATTGTGAAGTACATAGAATGTGAAAACCTGAGATTAATGAGTAATATACGTTATATCCGTAGGTAATGCGTTGTATTTGTAGTACAAGTTACACAATTAAATATTAATTATATTTTACGTGCTTCTTTTCGCCATTAAATCATCTATCTCCATCAATCAAAATATATTTATTCAATTCAGGTCTATAAAGACCAAATCAAATTGGATTTTACTGATTCAACATGTTTCATTATTTGAATGTATCCATTGGACTAACACCTGTTGTTTTCATTCCAGCGTTGCATCTGGCACTGCGGCGGCGGTGGTCGCAGCGTGCGAGACGCGGCCGCGGCGCACTACCGCGCCGTGTGTCGCGCGCTCGTCGCCGAGGCGCTCGAGCTGGCGTCGTTTCTGGCGCGCGTGCGAGTGGGGGGCGCGCGGGACCTGGGCGCCGCCGAGGACTCGGTCACGCATCTCGACACGCTGCAGTTCTCCGACTGGGTACGTTATTGCTGCAGACATTGAAGGGAGCGCAGTTAACGTCTGTATTTAGTCTGACAACATAACATGGCTTTAAGTCGACATCCGACGTGTCCTTACCGGCGGGGATGAATAAATGTCTCCCCAAACCCATAATAAATACTGCGAGACGTCGCCGAGGCGCTCGAGCTGGCGTCGTTTCTGGCGCGCGTGCGAGTGGGGGCGCGCGTGGGACCTGGGCGCCGCCGAGGACTCGGTCACGCATCTCGACACGCTGCAGTTCTCCGACTGGGTACGTTATTGCTGCAGACATTGGAGGGAGCGCAGTTAACTTCTGTATTAACCTCTTTGACCGCCAATGACGCCTTAAGGCGCCAAACACAAAGATTTTCTATTGTGTCTAGATTCCCGGCGTTCAATGGGTTAAGCCTTACAACATAACATGGCTTTAAATTAACATTCGACGATTCGTTCTCGCCGGGACGACGACTAAATCTTTCCCCAAAAACAATAAATCTAGCCTCTAAGCGTGAAGGACGAAGGTTTTAGTTTGGGTATAAAACAACGGATTAATTTGTGTGGATGAATGTTTGTACTGCCCGGGGATCGAACCCAGAACCCTACACCAAATGGTCTTAACTTCTATTACTATTCCCAAAGTTCGTCATACCTAACCTAAATTATTGTTTAGTTTGGGACTAGACTCTATGTGTACTTATCTGAAAGGTAAAACTTCCGTATGAGTCACTAGCGTTATATCTGTTCTCGATTTCTGTGATAAGTATAAAGGTACTAACAAAGCTCTATTGGTGATTCTAATGGTTTCCTTGATATGGCACCGTGAAAACGGTCTTCTATCCAGTAGCGAGTACTTTGTAATGTAAATCGTCGACAGTTGATAAAGAAGACAGGCAACGCACGGGCTGTGATGCGGTTGGTAATCGAAATATTTGCGAGCTTAATATGCGATAATATAGCGTAATGGTAGGGTTGCCATCACTATAATAACAGATATTAAATATGATTAAACGTCATATTCTTATTATGGATGATGACAATTTTTTTCTTATTATTTCGATGGACCGCATAATAATAGAAACATTGGTAAAAAAATACTCCGTTAACATTAACACTCACAGAGATTTTCCAATTCTAAAATCACATTAAGACTTTCCCAAAAACGCTTCATACAAATGGCTACCTAGTTATGACGTCACGCATCAGTAATTAGTACGCATAGTTTGTGAATTTTGCTACAACTATATTAAATGTTGCGTTTACTAAAACGGTTTCATAGCAAAAGTTCTTTAAATTGTATGTGTTATCCTTTTGTTAACAAATTTTGACAATTAATGGACTTGCCCATCTAACTTTGAATACTAATAAAATTCATAAAACATGAGTTTTCGAGCTGAGAGTAACATCGTTATATTTAACCCAGATTTGTAATAATATGAAATAGTTCTTACGATTTCAGGACCCAGTCATCATGCCTTTTATCAATTAAGGAAGTTCACCGTAAAGCGTGTACTACTTAACCGCCGCAATTATAATGATAAACTTGGCACTCAATATAATTATATCCATCAGACAAGCAGTAAACACTGTTGATATTCTAATGCGTGCAAAGAATTTCGATAACTAAAATAAATTTAAAATAATATCAAGAATCACGTTACAACTTCATACTCGTAACGGTCATTTTTATAACAAGCGTTAAAATAAAAAATAGATATCTGCCGATAAGTACCTACTGGACCAAAACTTAAAAGGATTAATTTAATTGAAAGTTTCCAACAGGGTGACCCGGATATGACGTCCCTAATCTAGATTAAATAATTAAATAAACTATTTAGTATCCATCAACATTTAAACAGCGCCAATAGTCCAAATTGAAAGGGAAAACTCAAAATCCCTGAATTAAC
>PQWD01009455.1:0-40576 GCA_019425675.1 Leucinodes orbonalis
TATTTATTTATTTCTCAACCAATACTCATAATCTGCCGTCATAAATATAGTCAAATATTAAATGTGTGTATAAAATTATTTAGATTAATACCACGGCCTCATAGAAAACCAGCGTATTAGACTGATTTGCGATGGATTTGCGTTGTTTCGCTGAGTGAGTGAGATTAGAGGCCCCAAAATTCCCCCTTCCTATATTTCATTATCCGGTTCTTTTTTTTACGGTTGGCAACGCACTCATTGTTCTCTTCGAGTTCATTCATTGGAGTTCCAAGTGTCTATATCACTTACCTACCTAGTGAATCGTCTTCTTTCTCTAAATGTCTACTGCGATTAGCCGCAGATGGTCTTTGCCTTCCTGTGAATTAAAAAATAATAATGCTTACCACAGATAAGTAGGTGCACTTGGCACACCAGAGCGGGCCCCCTCCAAGACCCACCATCAGCCCCGCCGGGATGAGCGTCCAGAAGCGAGGGTACAGCTGAGCGGCTATGTACGGCATGTACGCCACGAATGACAAAGAGATCGCCCATTTCGTGCCGAACCACCTGGAAGAAGGAGGAATATCTTATAAAACTTAATCAATGTTAAAATTTGTGATAGACTTGATAAGGTCCGTCCATCTAGTCCGGGTACGCGCATGAGGTCGTTTGCCTTCAAGTTGGTGATACCAAATGGCCAAATTTTACTATAATCAACACCATATAATCTCATTCATATATGAATTTCTTGCGGGATATAGTGTATTTACAAGCGATAGCCGAAAGTTCCTTTCCTGTCTTATCCTCTAAGAATGGATATGCCCATCATTTTAAAATAGTGTATATGCGAAAATTGGTGATAATATCAGGAAGAACAGAAACTTCGGCTATGTTCTGGTTTAATTAATTCGACCTCTGTCTTCTCGAAACAAAAAGTATAGGGCGATAAGTTTTGTCGCTCTTACTTTTGTTTCCTCATCCGGCAAGGTTGTGACACGCAACCTTTGCAACGCAAATTGTGCATGTGCATCTTGGCATATCAGTATAAACTATATCAGTATATATAGGGATAACTTTATCTGTCTATACATAAAAAAAACTGTAGAGGACGTTAATCCTGTTAATTTATGGTAGGTATAAATTGCTCCTATGGTGTTTTATGCAAATGGAATAAAGTAAGTCTTATTATTTGTTAATACGAGTATTTCTCCATAGCAACATGACTTGATTGATAAATATCTATATATATTTTATCAAGTAAGTTTTGCCGTTGGTCTGTCGATATAAAATATAGTACGAGCATGCTAAAGCATGTACTAAAGTACCCTTTTATTTGGAAGGATTATTTGCTTATCGCCATGAAGTCCTTCACAACCGGTCTTACCCGAGTAAGACCGTGACTGAAATAATCGTACACTTCGTATTTAAGAGTAGAGTAAAGACCTCTTAATTGTCTCACTTAGAGATAACATTAGAATTGATGTTATCCGTAATAGGACTCTCTATATCAGTGGCAGTGGCAGTGGGCCAATCACGTATGTCGCAGAACCCATTAACAGGCCAAAACGTCGAAGCGCTTTTGTCCAAGTATCAAAATTCATTATTGTGCTTTACTTTGGTATTTTAAATGTATTTTTTGTATTCTTTTTGACGTTCATAAGTGCTTTTGTAAGCCTAATCTGAATAAATGAATTTTGACTTTGACTTTAACCATAGCCTTTGAAGCAGACGAATTCTGGAATGGAAACCGCGTCTTGGCGTACCGTAAGATACCCGAATATCTGATGGACTGATGACTTGGAAAATATTGCCGGTGGAACAGGCCGAAAAGCGGAACAGTTCGTCTTACGGTGATGTGCATCGCTTCATTCTCTACAAATTATGTTAACTACACTTTGTCAAGATATTGTCACGCCTTCGTTGTCCGCCGTGCGGTCATTTGCGAGTCTCAAAAGAGGTAAAAAACAAAAGAGGTAGCTAGCGACTATCCTGCGATATACCTGCTGGCGACCTCTTTTGTTTTGCAAAAATCTAGATGTGTAAATTATACAAGGACTTACTTAATAACTAGCACGGGCAGGAATATGTTGGAGAGGATGAGGCCTGCGTACACAGCAGCCAGCGACGCAGTGCCCAGTCCCGCCTCCGCATTGATAGAGCTTTGAAGGTTTGCCGCTCCCTGTTTTGAGAAAAGCTCTTTACAACGCTTGAATAAAATAAAAGAGAGCTAGATATATACATATATTAAGTATATTATTTACCGGCAATTTGTATGCATTCTATATTTACCTGGGTATTGTATAGACCACATATGTATATACTATAATCTCAATCAGATATTGTTCACACTGTCACTTATACATATTCTTATCATAAACAGATTGTTTGTACATTTTTTTTCGCATAAAATCCTTAACTATTTTTAATTAAGCTTTCTTAAAACATTATTTCTTAATGTTAGGAATCGCCAAAAATAAAGTCACCACTTTACTTAACATTCACTACGATAATATTAAATCTGATATATAATCATCATCATATAATATGTACGACATTTAAGTTACAAATTAAACTTTTGCCGCAATCTGGTATTTCTGTTAGGACTGTATTTGAATAATATTAATTCTGACCATAAATAAATAATAAATGGAGCTCACGCCTTAGTCTCAAAGGGGTAAGCAGAGATGATAGAGCGACAATTTGCGGCGCCGTTCTGATATACTGCTATAACTTCCTTAACATTTATCGATCTTTTGATGCTTTCTTCTTTCATTATTTTATTGTTTCTACTTGGTATGGATTTCAATAATTTGGACGAGATATGTCCCCAGACTTATCTTTGAATATTAAGATGGTATGAACACTTGGAGCGCATGAATGAAAGAAAAGTTAGAAAAACTGGTTCATTGTCAAATATGGATATACAAAACGTATACATGAGACTGGGACGATGGGTCGTTCATACCATAATAAAATACCTTTTACTACTTTTGTCACTACATCTTTAGTAGTAAGTACTGACAAGAGTAAGACCGAATCTTACTCTTGTCTTACTTCTCTCGATATAAGTATATATATAAAATAAAATTACTTACACTATATGCAGTAAATTGCACCATAAAAGCTAGGCTGATAACGACGACGTTTTTGAGGATTCGCCATGTCTCCCTTGGCTCCATCTCCTCAATCGGTTGCTTCTCTTCTTTCATTTTAACACTGAACTTTAAATCACTTACTTGTCACAAGTCTATGGATGTGTGTGTTCATAAAAATATTTGAAGGACAATTATACCTAAAGTCTATTATTTACTTTTTTTCACTGTAAATGATGAAATAAAAAAGACATCTATTAATTGTATTATTAGATTTTTTGTTTCCAGATCATTGTCCCAAGTAATTATAATTGTATATTATTATATTATATCCTTTCTAATTATTTCACGTATATCTATTATATATATTGTTAATGAACCAATGAACAGCTGTCCTCAGTGTGTGCACAACTTAACGCTGCGTCTTGTACTCCGCGAAAGACATTCAGTACAATACTGAGCCTTAATGTGCAGCCATGCTATTTATAAGAAAATGCCTGTTGTTATAGCCTAATAGATTCATCCTTTTTTTTCCAAACTTTTGGTGTATTATAGAAGTCCATGTATTATCCAGGGTATCAAGTTTTTAGTTTTCGTTCAATTTCACTCTTGGATTCAGTGAATCCTTACTGAGAGAAATGGGTATTTTCATAATCTTTAAACTTGGCTGGTGGGCTTGAGATAGCTGTACCAACCTACCTATAAAAATTTAGGTTTAATAATCATGTTATCCCTGAGCTGCCTTTTACGGTACCTATGGGAAGAGTACGAGTAGTGACAGATGTAGTGACACAAAGAACAATTGTATTCTAAATTGTGATTTTGTTATCAAATATTGTATGTACTATATGTTCAATATTTGATTTATTAAGAAGGAGAAATTTATTAAGAAGACTAAGAGATTTTTACAACTATTTTATAAATACCTACTCGCAAACGTATAATTTTTATTACTTCGAATCTGAATCGGGTTTGCACTTAGTCCAAGGCTTCATAAATATACGAGTAAGTTGTCTGTTGTTGTTTTGGTGTAAGTTTTTATTTCGGTGATAGCACCGAACTTAACTTATTTAAGATTTTTGAAAATATTTTTTTTTTTATAGACACATTTTTTATTAATTTACTGACAGATTTTCTAAATTATAAATACATACTTATATGATACAACATTACAGATACAACTAATATAAATATATGTATTGAATTTTTTTTTTTCTATTTAGAATATTTACAACATTACATTATTCGGTAACTAAAATATATTACACCCTAAACACTTAAAAATAAAAAAAATTAAAACTAAAAAATATAATTAAAAGAAGTCCCTTTCGGCAAAGTTCCGAAAATACTGGCAGCGTTACCCTTTGGATTGCCAGACTGATTCTTTGTCCAAGGTAGCTGCCAGATCTTCGGTCACCTGTGACGTCGACTAACCTTTTGGAAATCTCTTTGAAAAGCCTCAAAGCACTAGGACCCCACGGACCAAGGGTCTCGACACCGAACGGAACAAAATCATATTCGGAGCCCAGACCCCTGTATTTGCATGCTTTGGCTTTTTCAGCCGCTTTTTTTGAAATTGATTGTTTATATTCGACTTTTCTATTTTGGAAGTTGATCATATTGTCTTGCTTTATCCGGCATATATGGTTTTTGTGCTGAGTAGATACTTACATTCTCCGAGAATACCGAAATGAACAAACTTCCAGTATCATAATACGAGTGCAATAGAATATTTAAAACTCCAGTTATATGACTTGACAATTTTAGAGGTAAATAAAACCAAAAAATAGAAACGGACATATATAATTGAGGTCGAAATCTCGTTTCTGAAACGCTATAAATCATGATTAAAATTATATTACTAAAACCATTAATGAGTACTCTTCAAACCCTAATCTCAAACGCTTAACTAAAACTCTAAATGAATCATATACAAAAACAGAAAACGCACGGAAATCCCGTTCGTACGCATGTTATTAAACAATAGAATAACTTCACATGGAACCTGGCTATTAAAAATCCTTAAAGTCATCGGTTTGCCAAACACAATGAGATTAAAGATCATTATCTAGAGCCCGCGGTTATCGTGAGCAGATTACGTCCATCATGTCTATAAAGAATTACGTTTTCGCCGTTTAAACCCATTTCCGTGTGGAATTACCAGAGTCTAAAACACGTCCCTATATTTCATAATTTAGTGCTAAAATCATTTTTCACACGGTAAGAACTACTTAGTAATGTTCATTATTTTAAACTAGCTGTTACCGGGGGATTACCCGTGGTATAAAATATTATCCCGCAGAATGACATAACGCTTCGTTAAGTCACGTAAAAGCGCGCAGCTCTCGCGACGTGCGGCCATTGCGCGGTTAAACAGCTTTATTTTTCTAAAAATAAAAGTAGCCTATGCTTTTCTTTACTACATCAGCTACCTGCCAGAAGTCCCGTTGCAACCGATCCAGCCGTTTCAGAGATTACCCGGAACAAAGAGACAGATTAAAAAAAAAACTTTGCGTATATACCGTATATCATATATTTATACTCGTAAAAAAATGGTAATTTCAATATAACAAACAGACAATCCCATTTTCTTTATTTGTATAGATTAATAAACATGTACATTTCGAAAATCTGGAGCATTTGATTTGATGTTTAAATATAATTACCAGAAACATCTCATGCCACAGGATTATTAACTGTTGAAGCAGACTAAATATGGTGTAGAGACCTCGTCATGAATATTATAGCGTAGGACGTCTTCCTGCCACATACGAATTATCGTTGGTGGAAAGCGAACATATATTTTCTATTTTCTTCTTACTTAAAACCAAATCAATTATCGTAACCTACGTTTAGGTAGGCGTAAAGATGTTTGTTTTGCACGAGGATTGAACCCGCAACCATTTAAAAAATATAGTTTAATTATATTATTGAAGACAAATCGATCTAGGTATAATTGCTCTTGTAATAAAAAATCAACAAAGCCAAATAATATTAGTAATTAACAAACATAACAATAGTTATTTTTTGTGGCCACGTTTACTAGGAAGGTTAACCTTTAGAAGTAGGTACCCGTTAAGGTCTTCAGTTCACCGCATTTAACCTTTGTAATTTACTTAGTGGTTCACCTATTAATCTATGGTTCCTGATAAATGCTTAGACGTTTGTATGTTTGATTCTATATACTGATTCAATTAAAATGTTATGAAAAGCTATTTATCTTCTATCAAACTTCCAATGCAAACTATTAAAATTAATTAGCAACAAGCAAACAAAGAATTACGCAAACCATATTATATACTCGTACTCACATAAACTTAGTCTTTTAAAAGTTGGCTTTAGCATTGTTTATTTAGAGCGACGGTGGCTGAACGGTGTGGACAATTGCCCTCCTACGGGCTGAGGTTCAAATCCCGACACGTACCATTGTGTTTTCGAATTTTCGAAATTATATGTACGTTATCCGAAGGTCTAACGGAGAAGAAAAATATCGTGAGGAAACCTGCGTACGCCTGCAGAGAGATCAAAAGTTGTGCGTGAAGTTGGCCAATCCACACTGGGTTCGCGTGGATGACTAAGGCCTATACGGGAAGGCTCGTTCAGTATATCTCAGTTCACCCGGTCTCTGATTTTTTGGTTCAGTAATGGGTCTTTCATAAGTTATGGGGACGTACGACTGAAGCGCCAATCCTTATTTTTTGCATCCTTGGTACAGTAGTCTGTTTAGATTGCTGCTTGATCCAGGGCTCGACTTTACACCCTAACCCATCAAGATAAATAATACATATATCAACAGATAGCAACAGCCCTGTTATAAGCGGTTACTACTTATTATCAGACGGGCAGCAAATGGTAAATGCCTGCTGAATTATTAATTTCATAAAAAAGTAACTTATTTAAATGAAAATAAGTAAGTTCACTGTCTTTACTCGTGTTTGGTTGAATGTTTGCAGTGTAAACAGGAGATAAATTGACCCAATGCCAAAATAAAAGGACAGCACTTAGCGTCAGCCATAAACATGAATAAGGATATGCCTACATGATTTGTTTAGCATATCAAGCCCAACAGTATCATCATCATCAGCTAATTAGACGTCCCCACCGAGGGGCACGAGCCTACCCGTATAGGGTGATTAGGCCTTAGTCGTCCACGCGGGCCCAGTGCGGATTGGACGACTTCACACACAACCTTTGAATCTCTTCGCAGGCGTGCATGAAGGTTTCCTCACGATGTTTTCCTTCACCGTAAGAGCGTCGGATAACGTACATATATTTTTCGAAAATTCGAAAATATATTGTACGTGTCGGGATTTGAACCTCAGCCCTCCCGGTAGGAAGGCGACAGTCCACACCACTGAGCCACCGACGCTCTATTCAACCAACAGTATTGCCCTACATATATTCATATACTTATTCTGTATATAAGTGATCGTGCGTCTAGTTATTTTATTGTTTATCTAAGGACCATGTACGAAATATGATAGAGAGGTTGTCACAAAAAGGAAGTCGTCGCCTATCGGAATCAATGACAACTATTTAATATAATCTGCATAAAGCTGGGGCATAAAGAGCGTCGGTGGCACAATGGTGTGGATTGTCGCCCTCCTACCGGGAGGGCTGAGGTTCAAGTCCCGACACGTACCAATGTGATTTCGAATTTTCGAAATTATATGTACGTTTTCCAACGCTCTTACGGTGAAGGAAAACATCGTGAGGAAACCTTCATGCACGCCTGCGAAGAGATTCAAAGGTTGTGTGTGAAGTCGTCCAATCCGCACTGGGCCCGCGTGGACGACTAAGGCCTAATCACCCTATACGGGTAGGCTCGTGCCCCTCGGTGGGGACGTTTAATGAGCTGATGATGAAAGTTGGGGCAGATATTATGAGTAGGGTATGCAAGTCATTTAGAGTATACAAAGGGATCTTTGAATATGTTGTCGATACCCCAAGCTATAGGAAAACATAGGGTATGCACTGCTTAGGAAGAACATGTTATAATTTGTATTGCACCAAATAAATATTTTTTCTTGCTTTCTTTCTTTCTTTTATTTACATATTAAGAGTGTACGCCACTGGCTCCACTACAATTGACATAAACCGAAGACAAATGACGACACCAAATACTGTCATTTCATTGCACTTTTTTTATATAAGTGCTGTTATTTTTGTTTGTTTATGTCAATTGAATTGTTTTTTGGAATTCTTGGGAGGTAGGCCTGGTGTAAATCAGGGTAAACCTAGCTTGTTAACAAAAAATGAACCTACTCATCATGTAAAACTGTTTGAGGAAAAATATTATTATTATTATTACTTATGACCCTTTTTGATATCAGCCCCGAGAACTTTGCAACGGAATCCTATCAAAACTGTCCAAGAAAAGCTCTAAGGGCGCCTGGTCATATTGATATTCGACCTAGACCTAGAGCCAGTCCGTAACTAAGGTTACATTGAGATTAATAAATATGTAGATTAGTGCGGTCACTGCACTTCTTGTTCATAGATCAATTCCCTGCTTACATCGTCAAGTTTGTATATTCCGTGACAGTCCACGCTTCGCAGGCGGGATAGCTATTTTTTTTCGAACTGACTACTGCTGTTGGCCGCAGATGGCCTGTACAGCTTCACTGTGCAATTGGCGAGCGCAGATGGCTCTCAGCCCTAAACGGGTAGCTATACCATAACAGATTACTACTGAAAAAACTCTGCGTATCGTTTTCTGTTGACTGTTTTGCCCGTAAGCCGTTGTATAATCTTCCGTCACCACGCAGCAATAAAACTAAACGAAAATTGTAACATTGTATCGTATCGTAACACGTTTTTGCTAAACATAATAGCCGTGACTTTTGTTTTTAAGATATTTATTTAGTGTTATTTAAAGTAATTTTCCCTAATAAACAAAACAGAAAAACACAAACAACACGCGATTACTTTGAGTTTATGTATCCCAGTATAATGTTTTTAAACGACCAAACCTTACTTTAGTTACAAAGTAGGTTTTAGATTTTTTTTATGCGCTGTTTTTACTATTCTGTAACATATTATCCTATGTGTCGATATCGTTAATACTAGTTAAAAGATTTCGACAGTTTTGTTCAGTCAACAAAACTTGTCAAATACAAAGTGATGGGGACGAACTACCTAAGTGGCAGAAGTTTAACCGCCTTACGACTTGTGGCATATTTTTATTTTTATAGTAAAATCATTTATTAACAACTTTTTTATTGTATGTGTATAAATGATAAATAATTTTCTTTCTTTCTAAACAATGATGTAACAACCAATTTACAGACGGGCATCGTCATTGTTAACCTGGGCTACGAGGGAACTCAAAGATTGCTACATTTACAAGATACATCTTACAACCTTCACCAGGGCCTTTTGTAATCGTATTTAAAACCCTATCCATACGTGACTGCAATTATTACAAATAAATTGTACACTAAAGCAACAGCACACATACAAGATGAAGTATTACTATTACTATTCTCTTTGTGCTGGATGTGTATGTTTAGAGACCGAAGTGATAAAGATTTTTATAGATTCGCAAATGAGCATATACTTACGGTTGCCATGGTGATAACATATTCACGGACAATACACGAGACAATAGTTGTTTTGTTGTAATAACGTTTACAAGTGTTTTTCTGTCCGGGAACGGGTTAAGTAATGTATAAAATTATTTAAGAAATATTTTTTCTTTCCATGGATACTCGCAACTCCTAAGAAGCAACAAGGGCGTTCCCGACCTTTAAAAGGGAAACAAATAGAAGGGAAGGTGGGTTTGGGGCCTTCAGTAATCTCAACCTCTCAGTGAAACAAAGCAAAAAGTAATTCCACGCCAGTTTTGGTTATTGAAGGAAATTGTTATTACCATTCGTATGTTATTGTAGGAAAAACAATAGAAAATGTATATAAAAAATCTATTGTTATTTGCCCACCTATCAATCGAGGGCAGAAACTGTTTTTTATATACGATCATTAGTTATATAAAATCCTGTACCTTGAGTTAAAATGTATACAGTAGAAATATAGGCGTTTGCCTAATAACTGCATTAAACAAAAGAACATCATCTCAGGCCTGGATATAGGGAACAGATAATTTATGGGTAATTCACATAAAAATACCGACGCCAGAAACTATGCCGTTGTCATATGTAACAAGTTTTAACAAAAGAAACGTACGTAATCTAATCTAAGATAATACCTATATGTTAAGATACTATTTAAGATCTTTTTTATCTAGACTTAACTTTTATTTTAAAAATTCTGTTACCTAAAGTGCCTGTTAGATAAATAAAGTTTTTTATAGACCATGCCCGATAAACGAATTTGACATTTAAAATATGTTATGCAAGGATCTTTTGGTAAATGACTGTACAAAGTTACTCATACTTGGGATTTAAGTAGTCGTGCGAATTGACGAGATAACTCTTAGGTTACATTTTTTGGTGCCAAGTCGTGTAAGATGACGAATAACCATTTTTTCATGTTCGGTGCAAATAGCTATTTTTCATTAAAATTCCTGCAATCCGATTGATAAGTAGTTGATTTTCTTACCGAATAGCACACATGAGTGAGCACTCAGGTCACTCAGGACTCAGCCTCACTCAGGGTTCCGGGTTCGATCCCCGGGCAGTACAAACTTGGGTGCATGAACATGTCTGTTTGTATTGGTCTAGGTGTTTTCTATGTATAGTTTGTATGAATTTACAAAAATAAAAGAATGTAAGTATGTTTATCCGCTGTTTAGTATCCATATTACAGCCTAATGCTTAGTTTGGGGCGAGATGGCGCTGTGTGATTGTCAGTGGATATTTATTATTTAAGTAATATTTTATAGTCAAAAGATAATAAATGGATATTAAAGTAATATTTTGCTGTGCGTTGTAATTCAATCCAACAAACACACGGTAGCGCTTGCTGGTTTTCAGAGTAGGCATTAGTAACAACGCGTCATCGTGATAATTACCTTTTACAACCATTGGACGACCTGATTAAACATTAAGGTTTATCTTTCGAGTTACCTTACTTATTAGTTCATTATTAGGCTGGATTACGAATCCTGAGGAAAATATGTTTAAGGCTTTGTCTTAGTATGTTTAACCACGCTTATCCACAAGGCTTTAATGTAAGGCTACACTAGAATGCTATCTTTATAGCACAATAAACCTATGTATAGGTTACGACCCACGATATAGGCCTTTTTAAATACTCGTTAAATGTTTGATTCTACTGATCACATTATCTTTTCTCGAAATCTGTTTGTTTCAAGGATAATTACCTATACAGCCCCAAGACTTAGTAGACGCTTTTCTTTCCTTAGTACATTAAAAATCTTGCTGAATTTCATCAGGATGTAGGTACCGATCCTTGCAGAACCTTCAGGCCATCAATTTTGGTAGACAAATTATTTATTTGATTTAATTCCTGATATAACTACACACAAATACGGAATATAAGTAATAACTAATCCCACACAATATTTTTTTATAACAACAGCAACCTGTTGTTATAAAAAAGTTAATGATACATGTTTTTTTTGATATTTATTTAATTTTAAAGCAAATTTTAAATTAAATACTTATCATAACAAATATTATCCGTGTATGAAATGATTTTAAATATATAATAAATATCATTGCGGGATTGTCTATGTTTATATATGGAATAATAAATAGATTATGTATGTTTTTTTTTCAATATACCACTACTTATGCGACCTGAAATTAGGCAACCAAAAGCTATTCCACGATACGTATCATTCCTACGAATGTACTGTACTTTCAATCCGTAAAGAATACTGAGACTTCGAGAGTCGTTCCTTGAGGTATCAGCAACAAAACTACTTTTAACTATATTTTAATTATTCAAAATCATATAGGATTTGCATAGAACAACTTAAAACTATACCTACCAGTTATTAATAAAACGTAAACAGCAAATAATGGAGCGTGTTTTTTTTTGTATAGCTCAAACTCGTTTAAGAAAAACATTGCCTTCAAAACAAATCTAACACAACACCTTACAAACTAATTATAAAGTTGAATCCCGAATGTATACAAGTTTTTCTATTATTCAAATATTATTAAGCCTTTTATCAGATGAACAAAAAACTGCAACGTTAATGCATTAGCACCATATTAGCACCTAAAAAGTAATCCCCGTAAGAATAATTATGGCATTTAACTCGGAAGGCGGTACGTCAGACCTTGAATTTAAATTGAAGCGCACGCCGAGGCCTCTTTGTGATAAATTTAACAAAACCTTAAATTACATAAAATTTTTTGGAGTACCCAATATTATTATTTTACCTACACATAGATACAGAAATATTTACTGCAAACACAAATCCATATACAGGAATGTATATGGAAGTACCTACACTTAAGTACAATTTGAATGTATGGTTAAAAACCTAGTATTAATATCCCAATGATGTAAAAAAGTATGGATTAGTGATATACTCACGAAATAAAAGAAAAAAGTGTTCCGAACGCAGTGACAGCACACATTCACCTAAACAAAAGAGTACAAACTGTACTCTCTTAGGCGGTTCGTTTTTGAGGCACGGATGGCGTATCTACCTTTATATATGCAGAATATCATTGTGAATATCCTAGTAATTTACCGGGTATAAGAAACCTAACATATGTCGACACCCGAAGTGTAGAGCGCAGGGCAGTATGAACGGAAAATAATGACTACTTACTGTTATTAAATTTCTTCAACGCTGCATCTGGCATGGTCAGCCGTATGTATCACTTACCACCAGGTGAGCGCACTGACCGTCCAGATCACTTTTATTATAAAAAAAAACCTTTAAAAATATTTAAGTCTGAAGTATTGTACCTACCTAGATGGCATGAACCTCCATGACATATTTTTTAAACATTTAATAAATTCCTATAAAAATACTGGTATACAATATTTTTATAGCAACTAGCTATGCCCCGCGGTATAAGATATTCTCCTGCAGTATAACATTGACATTGTATTTTTCCAGGGTGTCAGATAAATATTAAAATCACTTCGTATGCTGCGTGGTATGTACAAGATATATTTTTTTAAAAATACCTAAAATTTTTTTTTGCTAAAATAAAAGTACCTAGCCTAAATATTTCCTTATAACATCGGCTACCTGGCAATAAAAGTCCCGTTTAAATTGGTCCAGCCCTTGCAGAGATTACCCGAAACAAACGGTCAGAAAGAAATTTAAAAAAAAACATTTTCGTGTATGCTACGCCTATAATTAATATTCATATGCATGTAGTAAAATAGTGTTATTTGAATATTACAAACGGACACTACAATTTCTATATGTTTATAGATAATATTTGCAAAAAAGAGCATTGTTCTGATAAGAATGAAAGAAACATTAAAACACAAAACAAATCATCCATTGTGTGCGTTCTTGATTAATGCAAATAAGCAGGTTTAATGTTTCAACTTATTAATATATAATTTCTACCTATGATACATACGTGTAGATTAGTATTCAACAAAAGTGTTACAATATCTCCGTTTCCAAAAATATAAAATATTGTCTTATAGAATAAAATAAAATTAAAACCCTTAATAAAATTTGTTTCATAATTTTAGACATTTTGAATAGGAGTAACCATGGCTATAGCCGCCTCTTACGTCATTTGCTGAGTACCTATGCATGGTACAGCACTTCACTACATAGTCTAAAACAAAGTCGCTTTTTCTGTTACTCAATCCATATGGCTTAAATCTTTAAAACTACGCAACGGATTTTGATGCGGTTCTTTAAAATAGATAGTGATTGAAGACAAAGGTTTATATGTTTAATAACACCCATTAAATAGTGGAGAAATAATGTTATTTTTTAGGTTTGCGGCGGTACCGCGCCAGGGTAGGAACATGCCTAATTTATCAGCAAGGCAAAAAATATATATGTATCTTTATCAGTTATTTAGTACCCTAATTACAAGCTCTTCAATTGTGAATGTCAGTGGATATTTATATATTACACTACATATAAATGAAATTGGAGTGTCTGTTAATAATATTAAAATTTCTTTTTTTCCTCGTGAATATGAAAATATATAAGATATACGCTATATATGCCAAAATTACATATACATTAAATTGGTGTGTCTATTTGTAATATTGAAATAACCGTTTTTTACTACATGCATATTATGAATAAATTGGGAGCATACACCAAAATGTCATTTTTTAAATATTTTGTCCGTCTGTCTGTCTGTTTATATGTACATACAAACAAACCTACCACCTACAAATCGGGGGATTATGAAGGCATTACAAGCATTTCTTTCTTAGTCTACTGAAGTAAATAACTGGAGTTAGTACATAACATTGTTTTCATCGCATGACGTACACCACCAACTTGAATAGTTAACTATGTAATTACACTTAAAGACACGTGCTTCATAACTCGTGTCTACATAAAACAAAAACCGCAACAATGATCGATTTGTCACGTTAAACACAATTCAACATTGTTTGCCAAAATATAATATTTAAATAACTACTTTTAAAAAAAAGGTCACATTGAAGCGATTAACAATTTGTAAAAATAAGATCCATAAAATAAAGCCATTACACTCAATATTAAAGGTATTAATTAGTACCTACGTAAAATCGAGAACAACGAGTATATACATTTTAAAAGATCTATGTTACATACATGAAATACACAATCATGTCATAAACAATTACAAAAAATTAAGGTATTATATTTTTAATAACATTTTGTTGACCGATAGATTTTACCGAAAAACTTAGAAAAACGCGCGTAACGCGAATCGTCGCAAGGAGCGCAAGCGCGGCGTCTGAGTTCGCCTTAACGACTGATTACAGCCTAAGTCGGCAGAAGATTATCTCAAGTGGTATGAGACAGTTACAGGGTTGCCAATACTTTTTTTTATGTTTTCAGTCTTTTGCTTCCTATATAGTAATTAAGTAACGACAACCAGTGATAAGTTACTTAGAACTTAAGGTGTACGAGTGTTTACAGACAACCTAGGTATTAACCAAGCTAAATAATTGTAAATAGTGCTCCAATTTCATAGGTATTGTAACAGATGCATACATAAATAATCATTTGGGAATTCTTTTCAATTGCACACTTTACTTCCTGTCGCAATTTACTACTATAATAGGTTTTTCCAAGGTTTTCCCCATTTTGCGCCAGATATAGCTTCTTCGCTTTCCTTATTCAACCTACATCAGCGACCTTTCGAAACTCATACGCTTGCGAAATGTAAATCTTCACTCCAGGACACGTCTGCTCCAACGATCATACGTTTAATACATACGTTACCGGCCTACTGCTACTTCAACTTGTTGATACGAGAGCTAAGTCAGTAACCCGAAACATTGTTTCTGTTTGACCCCTGCAGGAGCTTAAATTTATGGACCTATTTCGAAGCAAGTACTCATGATAACTCAGCCCTCCTGGCAGGACGCATTACTCAGTCCTTTTAAATCATGGAAGATGGTTTCAATTTATACCTGACGAAGGCTGCTTGACTGTAGAGACGTGGTTAACAATAAGGTAATTATTGGCAAAAATAATGTAAAACAACATAGCTGCCATAAAATTAACCTGATAGTGATGGTCACACAAGAAGACAATTACATATAAGTATCGGTATGTTAGAGTTTATGTGAGCGCTCTAATGTGTCCGTCAGGTCGAAACTTCCTGCAATTTGACGCGTCATTCACGCTCACCATTCAATGAAGATTGAACTGACAATAGAAACGCATATGCAACACGTGGGTTCATTAAAATAAAGCAGCTAATAATCGCAATTTAAAAACTTTAATGTCGCGCCAATACTTTTATATTTTAGGTAGAATACGCGACTAATCTATATTGCCTGCCCAAAGTCAATTCAATTGCTTATGACCATAATCTAATAGTTTATTGTTAATGTAAGCAATAATCGCAATAATTTATTTATATTTATTTATTATTTAACAATTTATGCACACACAGAAAAGACAAAACACAATAAACATGGAAAAGTACGTACAAAGGCACAGCTTATTTCACAATGAAATTTCTTCCAGCTGGCCAAAACAAAAGGAAACAAAGTAAGAAAAGTAGGCAAGTGTGTACTAATAATAAAATAAAAATACACATATATGAAATATATATATATATATATATGATTATGGATAAATACATAACTTATAAAAAAAAAATATAAGCACCCTAAATTATTTTAATTCATATAGACATATAAATAAATGATAAATTTACATGTAAAAAAATATGACAATATACATAAATTTAAATAGAAGAAAGATAGAAGTCTTTAACTCGTTTCTTAAACAAGGAGACACTTGCACTATCGCGAATTGTAGAAGGCAGAGAATTCCACAGTCTGACTGCATGAACAGAGAAAGAATAGGAGAAGAAATCAGACTTATGTGCTGGAAATTTAAGAAGAGACCTTAAGTGGGACCTACAAGGATCATCAGATTGGTGTACAAAAGAAAAACGATTCCTTAGATAGGAGGGATAAGTAGGGTTATAGAGGACATTATATAGAAGGCAAAGAATTCGGGTATTCCTACGTTGACGTATTGGGAGCCATTTAAGTTCAGCTCGATAATGTGAAACATGGTCATATTTCTTAAGGCCATAAAAACCGGATAGATAAATTTTGCAAACGCTCAAGTTTGTTCAATTGTTCCTCAGTAGCATCAAGGCAACAAACATCAGCATAATCTAATAAGGGTTGTATAAGGGACTGGGCTAAAGCTATTCTAGTAACCGTAGGTAAAAAGCTCTGGAGACACTTCAAAGAATGAAAAGTGTAGAATACTTTACGACTGATTTCCTTAACATAAGAACTCCAGTCAAGATGTGAATCAAATATTACTCCCAAATTTTTAGCAGACTCAGTGTATGGTATTGGCACCCCATTAAATGTCACAGGAGAAATAGACGAAATATCTAAAGTGTTACACATGCGCTTACTGCCAATAATCATCGCCTGTGACTTACTTGGATTTACAAGTAACCCAAATGACCGAGCCCAATCACTTACACGACTTAAATCTTCGTTGATGGCTGCTATGGCTATCTCAGTATCAGCTACAGAAAAGTGACGATAGATCTGCAAATCGTCCGCGTAAAGGTGGAAATTGGAACGAAGAAGACGGGTGACAGAGTTAATGAAGACAGAAAAGAGCAAAGGAGAAAGTACACCACCCTGGGGAACACCCGCACTAAGCTTACACCAATCAGATGTAGACTCATCAAGACGAACACGCTGCGAGCGATCCCGAAGGTACGAACTGAACCAGGCCAGAGAAGCAGAAGAGAAACAAAACGACTTTAGAATACCAATAAGTATATCGAAGTCTACCGAATTAAAAGCATTACTAAAATCAAGCAAAACCAGTACAGTCAGTGCATTATCTTCCATAGCCCAGCGGATATCATCAGTAACATTTAATAAGGCAGAAACTGTACTGTGACCCGCACGGAAACCAGACTGGAATGGACTAAGAAGGTTGTTGGAAAGTAGAAAAGAAGAGAGCTGCCTGTGTACAATGTGCTCAAGAACTTTTGAAAGGAATGGTAAAATTGAAATTGGTCGGAAGTTCGAAGGAAGTAAGGGACTAGCAACTTTAGGCAGAGGAATCACATGGGCAGACTTCCATGCAGAGGGAAAAGTAGAAGAGGAAAGAGAAAAATTAAACAGATGTGTTAATACAGGGAGCAAAACGGGAAGGATAAGAGTCACCATTTTAGAAGAAAGTTCATCGCTTCCAACCGCAGTAGAGCTGATAGAAACCACTGATTTCTTAACTTCTTCCTCAGACACAGATTGAAATTCAAAGGAAGGACAAACAGGCAAGGGCAATTTTGAAAGATCAAGCAAAGTATTATGTTTAACACTAGGGTCCAAAGTTACAGGAGGCCGAGAAAAGTGAGCATTAAGCAAATTTATATCAATATCCCTAATATTGCTTACAGGAGACCTACCAATGCCTACTGACTTAAGAAATTTCCATGCATCAGCTGAGTTACAATTCAACAATGAGTCATGAAAAAACCGTCTTTTAGCATCTCTACACAGACGACTGCACCGATTCCGAAGCATTTTATAACGCACAAAATTATCATTTGAAGGTCGTCTCCTATATCTGCACTTGGCCTTATCCCTGAGCACCATGTACTCCTTAATGTCAGCATTGATCCAGGGAGCCGGATTGTGTTTAATTTTAACCCTTCTAATGGGAGCATGACGGTCAAATAAGTCAAGGATAAGACTAGTCAGACTACCTACCATATTATTTATGCAGGTGCCATTAACTACGAGAGACCAATCAATGTCACTTGCTTCGCGTAATAACTCATTTATATCAATTCCAGAATAACTACGAAGACAAGCAAATCGCGGCTTTTGCTTGGGCGTGCGCAGGCGATAGGCTAGATAGGTCAGGTCATGATATGAAAAAGGCGCTGTAAGTTGCCCGTGAGAGTTATTTCTTTTTCAAAACTTATGAGTCTGAGAACTGTCTCCTGTGGTTGGGACAGCGTTCTACTGCGTGGCCCGGAGGTCATGGGTTTGAATCCCGGGGGAAACGTCACTTTTTGGGACTTTTCCTAGTTAAGGACATTGCTGGCTGAACCACCTGATTGTCCGAAAATAAAGATGATTCAGTGCTTTGGAGGGCACGGTAAACCGTAGGTCCCAGTCCCAATCCCCATTGAAGCCTCGTGGTGGGTTACCTTACCGCCCAATCTCCCCATAGCTATGATGTACGAGAAAGCCTGTGCCCTGCAATGGGCCGTTATAGGCTGATGATGATGACACTGATACTTGAATGAAATAATTTCTTTTTATGTACTTTTTTCAACCAAACCACTTTTATTGCTTTCTGCATGCCCTAATGGTACTTCACTAAGTGTCAAAAAGAAAATTATGAAATTGGTCCGAAGGGTTGGACATAATTGGTGGAATGAACATCGTTTGCTTACCTACATAAGGCGTTAATAACAAACACTAGCCGTATTTTTTATTCTTAATATAATTGACGCCACCACTTTTAAATTGTTTAGCAATGTAGTGAAAAATACGCAAAATAGAAAAAGGTATGTGTGCAGCATTTGGAAACTTTTTTCGGTTGTTCTGTAAGCATACAACGTACCTATCTATACTTTTTAAATCATTGTTTTTCAACAAATTTATGAGTAATGAAATGATAAAGAGCGTCGGTGACTCAATGGTGTGGACTGTCGCCCTCCTACCGGGAGGGCTGAGTTTCAAATCCCGCTACGTACCAATGTGTTTTCGAATTTTCGAAATTATATGTACGTTATCCGATGTTCTTACGGTGAAGGAAAACATCGTGAGGAAACCTTCACGCACGCCTGCGAAGAGATTCTAAGGTTGTGTGTGAAGTCGTCCAACCAGCACCGGGCCCGCGTGGATGACAAAGGCCTAATCACCCTATACGGGTAGGCTCGTGCCCCTCGGTGGGGACATTTAATGAGCTGATGATGATGAAATGATAAATGTTAGACCTGTATAAACACTAAAGTATACCAGTGTCACGAAAGCATCCTTAATCGTCAACGATGTGTGTGGTCTTAGTTTTTGGTATTTTAAACTAAATTAAGTGTATCTTAATTTAGGAATTGCTCAAAGCGGCCTTTTTAACCACCCTGGTGGGTTTTCCTTTTGTGCATAGAAGTTCTCCTCCATGTTATGCATTTTAATATTGCACACTTCACTAATAATGCAAACAAACTAGAAGCCCAGAAAGTTTTATTTCGTATTTGCAAAATATAACTGGTTGTTTAAGTAAGAAGTATAGTGGAATACTTCTTACGTAAAAATACTGTCGAGGGACCTCGCTAAGACATCCCGCTACTAAGTTCCTCGCTACGCCACTGTTCCTAGAGTACAGTTGACGTTGAATAAATATAGCAACCTTGTGAATAGTACTGTGATCAAATATTCATTTATGCTATAGCAGGCAAACGAGCAAACGGCTCATCTGATGGTAAATGACACCGCCGCCCATGTACATTTGCAAAAAGAGGAGAGAGGAGAATGTCTCTTTTAGACAAGTAAGTTTCTAAATTATTTTTCCATATCTATTATTCATGTGATGTCCCTGCATGTGTTAACATAGTATCTGAATGTGGACAAATTATTTCTAACAAGGGTTATATGAAATAAAACGTTTGATCAGTTTTAAATGTTTTATTTAGATTACTTTTAAGAGAACGGCTGTGAATAGTAGATCCCATTATTTCACTAACCATCCCTAAGGCATGTCATGCTCGATACATGGAATTTGGCGGCAAATTGCTTGATAAATCACTATTTTAACAAATTACATATAAACATGTGTTTATTAAAACCCATTTACGTATGAACGTGAATGTTGGATGTTCACCCAATTATACATAGTTAAACATTCGTTGAAAGGACATGAAATGAAAATATGAGTAAAGTACACACAATAGGTCTTATCATAGAAATAGTTAAAATATAGGGTCAAAGTATTGCGATTCGCTTACAGCAAATATAACTTATCTGATCAGCACAACGTAAATTAATCTTAGAATAGATACCTTAAATTAAATTAACACTAAATATCACTAAGCACTATTCTTAAAACCACATTCACGCTCATAGTAAAAAACAATACAAAAGTAGAAATACCAACGTATTGGTAAACCCAAAAGGAAAAGTGTACATATAAGCTATGCAAAGTCTGAGTATATTAAATAATTTATATATTAACGCACAAAATATATAGTAAACATATTATATTAATCGCCAATCAGCTATAGAATTTTATACTATAATTGAAAAACTGCAATGGTAACAGGAATATATAAATCTCTTATTTTATACATGATTATTGCTATTGGAAATTTGCTATTTAGAATTCATTCGCGGGCTTCGTAATTTTTCTATAGTTAATAAATAATGTGGAAGTAATAGAAGGTACTTTAGAAAGAGTAAGTAAGATAGACTAACTAATATTCATGTTTGCCAGTCGTGCGATTTTAGTGGTAAATTTAAATAAACATGGTCAAAATCTTTTTCTGTGAGAGTTATCCCTGAGCCGCCATATGGTACACAATCTAAGAGAATTCGATTAATTTCAGTTGAAAACGTCTTTGTGGCGCGCGAAACTTTACAATTGATAATAAGTTGGTTTGTCTGTGAGTGGCATATAAAGAAGCATGGACAACACTAAGTAAGGATTTAGCTTGTGATGATAATGATTTGCAAAATTTTGGAACAAATAAAATTATTTTTTAAAAACGCCAATGTAAAGACCAAGCCGCCCAAAATACAAATACTTGCTTCACGAGTGACACGGAACCGCAATTCCCAATTAAGCTCAACGCTGGGGCGACGTGGCTTTGAGGTGTTAAAATTAAGGCTCGACGTAAATCACAGCTTCATTTTTGTGTTTCCACACTCGAGGCGAATGCTTATGTTTTAATTATAAAAATATATCTAATTCGCCAATTCAGTTGACCACTACTGGCACACGCTAGACTTCAATAAAACTTGCGATTGATTTGCTATTGATGGGCGATGTTTCGCCCAATATAAATAAATCGATGCGAAGGATGTAAGTTGGTGTGGAAGTTCCAAGCGGGAAGGATCTCGACCACACCTAATTTTGTTTTTAATTAAAGTTGTTTTAAAAATCAGTCTTGTTCTGGGTACGTTTAGCCGATTGCACTAACGGCTGAAGCATCCAAACTCAAATTTAAAAATGCTTTTCCTAATGGGAAAAAAAATCGTCTTATAAGTTGTGTATATCGCACCTATAAATACTATTATCTGCTCGAACGTAGCACGCGCGTAGACAATAGATTTATGTATTGTGTATTGTGAGTTTCCACCCGTGCTACGTACCAACGCTTATACAAATGCCTCGTGTGTTGGTTAAGCTTTAGCTCTGGAGGGAGCATCAAACTAATAACTTTAACTTGGAGACTGTTCGTAAACTGCAATAATTTCCGACCGTTTTACTGGGTCTATTATAAAATTTCCGTATTGCAATACATATGCAACTTTTGACCAATTTAGCCTTGGGTGGTTACCGCAATCTCTGAAAAGAGCATTACTATAAAGATTATTAGTTATTAAATAAAATACAATCAAGATACGTCAGCATTTTTATACCAGAAAAGGCGAAGTAATATTATTGTAATACTGTTTTAAGAGATTGCGGTAAGCCCCGTGGAGAGAACGTCAGCTTGGTTTTTTCAATTTGGAGGCAGCTCCTAAGCTACAATATTATAAAATTCCCGTATGTACATCTTATAGTTAATTCAACTTTCAGCTGTTCCCAAATCAAGCAATGCCTTCGCACCGATTCGCTATTATGATAATGCCGTATTGGTGAGGCTAATTAGCTCGAAAGAGAGCGCCAGCCTAATTCAATTTGAAGACTTCCAAAACTGCAACACCACAGAAAATTACCCTTTCTTCACTTTGGACACTTGCTATGTCTCAATGCCATCGCAAAGATAACCACTTTTAAAATTCCGTATGTATTGGTCAAGGTCAGCTCTGGATTGAGTGCTTTCTTCAATTTGGAGACTCCTAAGTTGTCAAGTCCTCACTTCCTTAGCTTTAATGTCACAACAAAGATAACCACTTTAAACATCCCGTATGTATTGGTCAAGATCAGCACTGGATTGAGCGCCATTCTTCAATTTGGAGACTCCTAAGTTGTCATGACTTCCTAAGTTTCAATGCCATCACAAGGATAATCACTGTAAACATCCCATATGTACTGGTCAAGATCAGCACTGGATTGAGCGCCATTCTTCAATTTGGAGACTCCTAAGTTGTCAAGTCCTGACTTCCTTCAATGCCATCGCAAAGATAATCACTTGAAACACCCATATGTATTGGTCAAGATCAGCACTGGAGTGAGCGCTAAGCTTCTTCCTTCGATTTGGCGACTCCTAAGTTGTCATGACTTCCTAAGTTTCAATGCCATGCCAAAGGTAATCACTTTAAAAATCCCGTATAAATTGGTCAAGGTTAGCTCTGGATTGAGCGTCATCCTTCAATTGGAGAGTCCTAAGTCGTATAAAACCCTAATTCTCGTCGTACAAGGTGTCGCATCGCCAAGGACATGGATCGTGGCGAGGTGTTGGTGTGCGGCGTGACCTGGCGGAGCGGCGTGCGACGCGGCGTGGCGGAGTGCGGGCGCCGGCGTGGCCGGCGTGGCGCGGCGAGGCGGGCCGGGCGCGGGTGGCGCCCAGTCCTCGGCGGCCTTCTGCCAGTCGGCGGGCTCGGCGAACGCGTGCGCCGCCGCCGCCGCCGCCGCCGCCGCTGCCGCTGCTGCTGCCGCCGCCTGCGAATGCGAACATACAAAAATAATTATAATTTTAACTGTATTATGTATATATTTGCGATGAGAAAATAAAGAATTTTATCATTATTATTCACACATCACAACTCATTATTTTGTCTCACAAAGCCTCTACGTGTTGGACCCATCATCATCATCATCAGCTCATAAACGTCCCCACCGAGGGCACGAGCCTACCCGTATAGGTGATTAGGCCTAGTCGTCCACGCGGCCCAGTGCGATGGGACGACTTCACACACAACCTTTCGAATCTTCTTCGCAAGGTGCATGAAGGTTTCCTCACGATGTTTCCTTCACCGTAAGAGTCGGAGCGCTGTCGCCTTCCTACCAGGAGGCTGAGTTCAAATCCCGACACGTACCAATGTGTTTTCGAATTTTGAAAAAATATATGTACGTTATCCGACGCTCTTACGGTTGGACCCATGTCCCCATGCAATTTTCTAAGGACCGGTCTATGAACCGTGAACTCCTTATCTAAATACATATAACTCAAAGGTGACTGAATGACTGACTGACATAATAATTTATCAACGCACAGCCTGAACCATGGATCGGGCTAAAATTTAGCATGCGGCTATGAGTTATAACGTAGGAATCCGATAAGAACATTTTAACTTTAATTCTACCCCCAGGGTATAAAAATAGGGATTGAAAGATTGTATCAAACTTTGTCAAATTTTAACTGATCAGACTGACAATTTGCATGCATAAAACTTCTATGAAGAAGGCATCTCCTAAGTGGATAAAATAGGGGATGAAATATAATACTTCGCCATCTAGCCCGATATTAAGCGAGGAGCTTGTCTATTTGTTCCATTATCCAAATTTTGTAAAAAAACATACAGAATAAGAAACTCTCCAAATAGATTAAGTTTTTTAGTCTTGTTAAAGTTTTTAACTTCATTGTTAATTAACGATTCAAAAGTGTCTTGCGACACTTTCGAATTGAATTTGTATTCACACAGCGCCATCTTCCTCCTATGTAAACAAGCTTGTATTGCGGGTACTTAACAACGAATAAACATACTTACTTACTGTTCTTTGTACTGACAAGTATGTACTGACATAGAAAACACTCATACCAATGATAACAAAATCGAACACGTCATATTTAGGCACACAAATTAAGGCCTTGTTGTCGATCTGATAAAATAGCTTATCATTTAAGTTGAGGTTAAAAATACAAATTGGCAATCATAAAAAACTCTACACTTTCCTAGTATATTACTACTTATATAACTTTAACATAAGAAAGAAAAACACTAACCTTATGCCGAGCGACCATAAAGTCTTGCCGGGGTGGTCGCAAACGGCGTCATATACGGCGTCTGTGCCGACGGCGTATACGGCGTATTTATATACGCCGGTCCAGGCGTATGCGCTGGCGTATGGAACGCCGGCGTATGCGCCGCAGGAGTTCTATACATCGCCGACATAGCCGTGTGCGGCGTACGGGCTGGCGTACGAGCCGGCGTACCACTGGGCGGGGGCTCTCTGAAGTGCTCCTTAAACCATTTCAAAAGCCCACCCAACGAATCGAACATACGCTGCCTAAACTTGTACCCGTCCGGCGTTACCGACACGTACTCGTGCGTACACCGCGACCTCGGTAAGTACGATAACAGAAACCTGCCCGGGTGATTCTTCGCCGCTGATATCACGTAATGTATCTTGTTGGTTTTTCGCTTTCTCCTCCTTCAAGACCTCCTCGGCCTTGTCGCGCATACCGCCCATGGTTTGTAGTATTTTAGGAGATGAGGTCGCGCGCGTGCCCCGCCATCGGTGTCACGTGGCGCGCTATTATTTCGTCGAGATCCTCGAATTCCGAACCCTGTATCCAGAGGCTTCGGCCTGGAAACGAAAATAAATTACGAATGGTTCCAACAAATTTTAGCAAATACAATACAGATTACAGAACCGAATGAGACATACCTAATGAAAATGCGTTTTCTTTGCCCTCCTCTCGCACGTCGATATGCTGATAAATACCTTCGGCAACTTTCCACGTCACTGTCAAATGATCGGAACCCTAAAATGAAATTAAATTTAGTAACAAACATAAAATAGGTCATTGTACTTTAAAATAAAAAATCTTCTGTTGATTTTAAATCTTTATAGCATAATATTATGAATGGTAATGAAAATAAAAATCTGTATTGGTTGCCACTCTCTATACACAATGTATTTATTAAATATTGCTGGAGTAGAAATAGTATTCTTTTTGAGTGATTTGTTAAAAAATATTCTTTATTACCAAAATAAAAAAGGATCTTTATTATTCTATTATTATCATGACAACATTTTTCTTTCCACTAAGATATCAAAGACCAATTTATAACATGAGACGGCAACAGTTATGTCATTCCAATTTTCTATCTCACCTTACTACTAGGCCGCACTATAACCTCTCCCTGTGCCATATTCTCCATTAGCTTCTCAGCTTCAGCGTACGATATGTTATGGAAGGCCGGGTGGACGATCACCCGTTTCACATACTGCATCCGCTCTTTGGTCTGTTTCGCTTCTGTGTCCTTCCGTACATCTTTGTCCTCCGCCTCCTGGTCGTAGTATGGATCTTTTTGCGGCCTGAACAATACATTTTTTTATATTTTGCAGTATTTATCAAAAGAAACGGGGTCCTAATATACAACCTTAAAAATTCAAGCCAACTCTAAAGCACTCGGTGCATTGTGTTAAATAGTTATCAAAGCGTAAACGACTCACAAACACGGATAATAGTAAAAAGATTGAAGGAGTACTTTTTATATAAAAAATGAATTATAATTATCAGCTTATAACGTCCCACCGAACTGTGAACGCCACAGGCCGTCCAGCACTATATACTATGGAATGAATGAACACTAATTTGACAGTTATTTTCTAAACTAAATCGTTAATTACAATTTCAGCTGATGTAAACTAAAAACAAAACTAATGAAATTATTTTTGTTTATCAACTGACCAAACTAGAAATACCCCCAAACAACATGCGGAATAACAACATTATTTCTAAGTATAATTCCGTCAGATCCAAGAATAAGGCCCGTAGGTATTCTAGAACGAGACTCAACGTTGATATTTACTTAAATTGATTTAGAACGGGATTAGAACGGGACGGGCGCTATTTATTGTATAGAGCGCTATCCCTCTCTTACTCTACTCAAGTAAAAATCACCGCTTGAGTCTCTAGAAATTTATATATAAAAAAAATATTATTATCTTAATCATACTTTTTTTTTAAGATGTATATGTGACTAAATGTTAAAATTATGTAGCCCTCATTACCTATTTCTCGTTTAACACCTGAAGAGAAATAGGGAGTGGCTATAAATCAGCGCTGAGCTGCTTTCTGTTTTTTTCTTATTACTGCATTATTTGTACAAAATGTGCTATGTATATTTTTGTCGACAGCAATAAACACAATTTATTTATTTTAGAATAGGCCTAAAACTCACCTCCACTCTTTATTCTTATCCAACAAATCGGAAGTCTTCGACGAGCAGTCCACGGAGAAACGCTCGACGTCTATCTTGATTATCCTACAGTGGACCGTCTGGCCGATGCGGACGCGCTCCGTCGGGTCCGTGACGTGTCGGTCCGACAGGTTCTTTATGTGGATGTAGCCGGAGAGACCGTTGTCTAGACGTATCCTGACACCGGTGGCTTGGCCTGGACACGCGCCCGCATCGAAGTGGTTCCACACCTATGGGATATTTAATTAGTATTAAAAAGAGTACACTTTCAATTCGTCTAAATTGATGCGATATTTAAAAAGTATTGGTATCGTCAATATTTTATAATAGTTTTTAGTGGTAAACACCCAAACCTATAATTAAAACCTAGGATTTAAGTCTTATTATCTAACGACTTCTTTATTTAATTTTAATTTTCAAGGATACATTGCATTTACCTCAACTGTATGACATCAGATACAATACAAAAATTCTATAGTATAGACCTGCTGCCGGCTTTCAACGAAAGAGGAGTTATTTAGAAGAAAATTTTTATATAAGAAGAAGCATTGAATCTTTGTTCAAAAGGCCTTGAAGAACATGTATTGAGGCTCAGTAAATTTTGAGAAACATACCTAATAAATATATTTTTGAAATTTGGCCAACTTACCTCCGACAACTCCGGAAAGTCATTCTTGTGACAGAAGGGGCACTCCCACAATCCAGTCTCATCGTTCCTCACAGGATTGGCCTGATCCAGCATCTCCCTTTGAGGCTTCCTATGCGTGATGCCCACTACACTAGCGAGCACCATCTTGCCCAGATAGAACGTCTCCGGTGACTCCTTCGTCAATATATCGAACATCTCTTCATGAGTCGGCGATCGATAAGGCACTCTAAGGTCTTTGTACCTAGAGTTCAATTCAGCCCGTATATCATACAGTGTTATACATTTGTTACCGAACCCTTGTCGCTCCAATTCCTCGGCGAATGCGTCTAGATCTAGATCTTTTAGCCTCTCAGGTGCTTCAAGGATTTCCTCAACGGCACCGGCGGGGTTTGCGTCCTCGTCTTCGTATTCCAATGCGTCCACCGCCATTTTCCTCGCCCACTCATACGTCTCGGGGTGTACACGCGAACCGTCCAACACTTCTATGTACGCTTCAGTACTGTCACCGAGACTGCTAGTGTCTATTTTGATGAAACCCGAGCAATTGATGAAGACTTTTGGACCCATGTGACACACTGTGACTAATTGCGTTCTGTTTTCTAGTTTTTGGTTGGTCTGTTTGAAGAGTTTTATCAGCGCTTGGGCTTTTCTAGGACCTAGACCGCATACATATTGCAGCAACTCAGTACCCCTTCCTATAAAGATAGAATAGTATATAACCAAACGTGACTACTTCAAGACCCCGTCACAGTATACTACTGGACTTAGGGCCTCTGAACTAATCGTGAAGGGTTTTACAATTATTCCTACGCTTGAGAAACGGGTAGGAAATAGCTGTCAAAGGTAAGGTGTAATATAAAAGGCCGGCAACGCATTTCTTTGCCCTCTGGTATTGCAAGTGTACATGGCGACGGCGTCATTTACCATCAGATGAGCCGCCAGCTCGTTTGCCCGCTATCACATAAAAAATATATAAAGTGCGCTGCTACCAGTTCACTGCTAAATTTTTCGTCCCTAAGCCGTCTTTTACGGCAACCGCGAGGAAATGAAGTGGAAGTGACAATAATTATATTCTAATAGGCCGTCGCACACGATCCCAACTAACCGTGACGCACTCTTAAACTTTTTTCTTTTTGCCAATAAAGAGCTTGACAAAAAGTTATTCCAAATTCATATGAATTTGGATGCCTTGATTCTTCCTATTGTTTATTAGTTACATTACATTGATCTGCTTTTAATATATTTGCTATAGGTACAATTTTTATATAAAATCAGTGAAATAAAGAGGGCTTAGGACACTATACTAAAACCGCTATCATTATATGCCTACGGTAAACCATGTATATTAAATAAATATTATTATCTTTTTTCATTTTCATTTTTAACTTACCCGTCAATATCGCCTCATTCATATCCACGCCGACTTCATTGATCCTATTCACAAATTCCAATTCGATGCCTTCCAACAAGTCCTCCTTTGGCTATCTGGTCTTGCAGCGGGTGGTATCTTAGACACAGTATCTCCTCGTCGGGCCCACAGAGTTGCGATATCTCCATGAGGGGATCTTGCAGAAGACGCCCTTGGCAGACCGCTTGGCGCAGTATGTCGGGATACTCGCGGAAGTCATTCTAAAAGATTAATTGTGTTAATAACCCTCGAAATTCACGTGATATCCGATTTTGTTTTAGACTGTCCCTATGGTCAGTCAGTACACAATAAACTAACTAGTTGCGCAATCATGAAGAAATATGAACCAAAAATGTCCGAGCCATTTGTCACATACGTTTACTTATGGTCATATTTATTTTTGACCTTAACGCGTCATAAAAATGGTAAAAAATGAAAAGCACGAGCATACTACTATGTAAGTAGTAACTAGTCTGAAAAGAAAGATGATCCCGTGCTTCGAAATCGAACGGAAAGGCACGTTTAGCAGTCGGTCCCGGCTACTAAACGTGGTGAACTCCCCAGGACTAATTAACTCGGATGTTAACCCTTTGACCAGTAATGACGCGGCGGCGTTCAAATGGTTAAAGGCCAACGATTTAGTATATTTACCTTGCCCCGGATGCTGTTGCTGTATATTTTGGTGATGTGGTTGTCCGCTATCTCGATGGGTATCCGCGGGAACTGTTCGTCCTCCACCAACTGTTGCACGCACTCCGACACGTCCGCCTTTATGTTGAGGGCTTCACGCGACTCGCCGCCGATCACTATCACGTGTGGCTTCTTGCGCATAATAAATCTGTATATAGAAAGCTTTACTGTCATCATCACCTCAAACGTCCCCACCAGAGGCACGAGCCTAAACGTATAGGGTGTGTAGGCCTTAGTAGTTCACGCGGCCCAGTGTGGATTGGCCGACTTCTCGCACAACAATTGAATTTTTTCGTAGGCGTGCGCAATTTCCATCAAAAAGTAGTAGTTTCCCTCACCGTAAGAGCGTCGGATAAACGTGCATATAATTTCGAAAATACATTTGTACGTAGCGGGATTTGAACTTGCCTCCAGATGGGAAGGCAACAGTCCACATCAGTGAGCCAACGATGCTCTCTAGCTTTGCTGTATTCAACGGGTATTTTTATTAAAAATACGATAGCTGCTAAGCAAAGTACAAATAATGATCAGGCAATACTTTTTATTTTCCAAAATAAAAGTAGCCTATGTTTTTTCTTATTACATCAGCTACCTGCCAAAAAAATCTCAGCCAAATCCCAGCCGTTTCAGAGATTACCCAGAACAAACAGATAGACCGACACAAACATTTTAGAAATTATTATTTTGGCTATAGATACCGTATATATATTCACATGCATAAAAAGAAATTCAATATTACAAACATACACTCCAAATAAATATTTACATGTAATAGGTCACTGGTGGAGGCTGGATGATAAAAGCGGAGGACCGGGATATCTGGCGCAAAATGGGGGAGACCTATGTCCAGCAGTGGACTGCGATAGGTTGAATAGAATAGTCAAGCGTTACCTCCTAAGCGCAGTCATGTCCGCCTCCTTGTTCCGCCTCTCCATCGCGTCCCATGCATTCCGGCGGTACAGCAGATGCGGCAGTCGCAGGTGGTCCACCACCTCGCCGCCGGCCGCCACCACGCACGCGAACGCGCAATGCGCGCGGTCCGGCACGTACGCGATCGACAGCACGCGCAGACCTGCCGACGACACGTGTGTGCTGTAGCCAGCCGGCAATGGACACCGAACACGACCGTGTTCACACTGAACACTTGGATGAACATTAGATCCCTATTCGCGTAACCGGTGTGTGTGTGCCGGGCCGCTTTTCTCCCCAAACATATGTTAGACTATCAATTCCCCCACAGAACGCCCTAAGCCGAGGTTCGAGTCCCACTCTAAGACGCCCTTAGGCTCGTTGTGTAAATTTAAGGTGAAGCTGTAAAGGCCATAGGCGGCTAACAGCAGTAATTAGTTAAAAAAAAGAACTATAAACTAACTAGATGCACAATCACGAAGAAATATTATCGACGACCCATTTGGTGTTGCGGTCGAGACGTCGACAGCATCACCAAAGATTCCGGGTTCGATTCCCGGGCAGTACAAACATTTGTGTGCATGAACATGTCTGTTTGTAATGGTCTGGGTGTTTTCTATGTAAAATATTTATGTATTTACAAAAAAATGCATTAATGTATGTTTATCCGTTGTTTAGTACCCATAATACAGGCTTCACACTTAACGTGGGGCTAGATGGCGCTGTGTTGAATGTCAGTGGATATTTATTATTATTAAAAATATCAACCAGAACATGTCAGAGCCGCTTTACACATACGTTGACAAATGTTATATTTATGACATAAAATTATTCATTACAAATTTTGACCTTAGGGCGTCATTAAAAGGGTACAAAATCAAAAGCATGAGCATACTACAATGCATTGTACCATGCGAGCGATGAATGTAAATAACTGGTACATAAAAGACGCCAATAAACCGTAATACTCATAAAAATATACATACGTACTTTAACTATTATTATTATTTTTTTTTGTTGCTTTCTGGTTCACCTATGCCGCTGTTTTGTATCTTAGAGAAGTCCGAATACTTACCATTGGAAGTGTCCCACTCTTCATCGTCATCGTCCGACACTCTGGACTCGTACGGGGCTACCTTCAGCCAATCGTACAATCGCCGACGGCAACACCTGTAACAATAGTTAATAATGACAACACATAAATTAAATACTCGATCCTTGAAGACATAAAGGTAACCTTAATGATGGAAGCAAATAAGGGAATGTAGTATAGGTACACTATTGGGATTGAAATAAATTATTTTGGAATTTACTCTGATATTTGACACAACTTCAATGGGCAGAAAGGTCATCAAATTTAAAAAACTTAACACAAAGAAGGCCAGGGCTAAGTAAAATTAGTTTTGGTTTTGATACGAATATAAATATCAAATTAAAATAAAATAATATCTTCCCGAAACAAATAACTACCGAACACTTCTATCTTACGGGTCCATATATCTGCGGTCTATACCATAAGAATATACGAACTTAAGAAAGACTTGAGGATCACACTCACTTGAGCACATAGTCCTTGGACTCTTGCAGCAATACAGAGTGCAATTCGCGACGTAGCTCCGGCATCAAATTGTTGAGAGCTATGGTGACGCCGCCGGCGTAGTTCGTTCCATGCTTGGACCGTCGCGGCAAACTCGTCCTGTGAAAAGAAAACAATTAACATGAAACTTTTAAAAGTCCTATACGTATACTGTAATGTAATGGGTCAATTAATTATCCGCTCGAAAAAAGCACGCGCGTATACAGACATTTATGAATTGTGTGTTGTGAGTTTACACCCGTGCGACGTACGTCCGCTGATAAATAATATCTCGTGTTTTAATTATTGATAGGTCATCTTTATACAGAGTAACTAAGCCACAATGCTGTGCAGTTTGGTTTTAATCGACAAGAAAGTTTCTTATCGTTCTAAACAAATATAACAAATGTAACTATATAAACCTATCTAAATTGTTGGACCTCACGCGAAGTTAGCGCTACCATAATTTAACTTAAATTTGAATTCACAGTACCTTTTGGTACAGCTGCTTCAGCTCCTCCAAGTAACTCGGGCCGGTGTTCCCCTCGATGTTCTCACTGATGGTCATCTCCAAAAGCTTATCCTCGACCGCCATCGACAGCTTCAGGTATTGGTCGCCGGTGAGGTCGCGCACCGGTTTTTTCTTTAAGTACTTCAAGCTGTCGACAATGGGACACTATTAAATACAGTAGAGCGCCGATTATCCGAACGCCGATTAACCGAATCGCCAATTATCCGAATCATCCTAAGCCTCTTATCGTTGTGAATTTTACACTTTGTATTTTTGATAAGGCCTGATGGGGTTGCAACTTTATTTGATCGAGATGTTCAAGTTAGCGTTGTTGCAGAATTGTGTTTGTTAAACGTGATAAAGTTTATTCGATGTGTGACAGTTCGTTTTTCTTTATTACCAGTCTATATCCGATAATCCGAATTTTCGATTATCCGAATCGACCCCGGTCCCAATTAATTCGGATAATCGGCGTTCTACTGTATGTAAATCACGCCCAAAAAATATATACAGTTTGTTATGAACTTTGAACTAAGCAAAAGATTTCTGATGACATGATTAATTATTTTTTAAGAAACCTACAGCAATGCAGTATAGTCTGAAAGTTTGCAATAATGTTTGTTACTTTTTTATACAAAATAAAAAAGGTTTTTACAATAAATATAGCTAACATCACAGTATAACTCATACGATAATAAATAAATATAAATATCCACTGACATTCACACAGCGCCATCTAGCCCCAAGTTAAGCGTGAAGCCTGTATTATGGGTACTTAACAACGGATAAACATACTTAAATACATTTTTTTTTCGTAAATACATACATATCATACATAGGAAACACCCAGACCATTATAAACAGACATGTTCATGCACACAAATGTTTGTACTGCGCGGGGATCGAACCCGGAACCCTTGGTGTTGCAGCCGACCTCTCAACCGCAACACCAAATGGGTCGTCATATATGTACTATACGCATATATATGTATTATGCCCCAACTTCATATATGAAACCGCGATGCTTAGATAAACAATAAACTAGATGCACAACTTCACTTAGTGTCTGCAGCAAAAGTCTGTACATCGCGTCACTTCGACAGTCATTATCAGTCATAATCGCGTCACTCGCTTTATGTCATAATGACATAGTAGTGTGCTCGTGCTTTTGATTTTGTACTCTTTCTAGAACGTGTTAAAGTCAAAGTTTAAATGAAGAAATTTTACGTTCTTAATATATAGATAATTATACCTATATGTCATGGGATGGGGCTCGGACATTTTTAGGTTGTCGTTTCTTCGTGATTGTGCATCAGTTAGCTTATTGTTGATCTAAGCGATGCACTGCCTTAGTATAACGGGTTATAATACCATGCAGTACCTTTCTTTTTTAAATTTTAATTCATAGACATACAACGGCTCACCTGATATTAAGTGACACCATTACTTTTGGAATATGCTACTTATATGGATAATATGTAAGATTTTCTGTATCATACAAGTTACATGGTGTCGTTACCCGTAACAAGCGTGTCCCTCGTCGATCTCCTTAAGTCCACGAGGCGTAGGCCGCACAGTGAGTGTGGCTCGGTCCCGCAATGCGTCCCTTAGTGTACCTCGCAGTTGGGGCTCACGCGCCAACTGGACTCCGCACATGTATACGGCCCTACGTAAGGTCTCTGTAGCCGATCCACCCGCTGCCGTCTGAGGGAGACAAACCCCAAGTATTGGATTAAGCATAGTAGAAAATCATTTATTAGTAGATAAAGTACAAAAGCCTTATGGATCAGAAACATAAAGATTTTTTTGAATAGTCTGAGAAACCATAGAACTAGAGATCGACGCCCCTGAAAAAGCTGATTTTGTCCGCATGCAAAATAATGACCTCACTTCCGGTTGTAATTACAGACATTGTTATTGTAACTCATAAGATACATAAAAAAAGTAAAAATGAGTTTTCAAAGGCCGACAAGCTCAATTAATTCCACGTGAGTCGACCACAATCAAAGGTACGTCCTTTCAATGTGGTCGACTCACGTTCGTGAATGATTTCTGTCTATATTAAAACAAAATGATTATGCACCTGATCCATAGGACTATTATACGGCCATGGGAGAGCCATTATTATTTAAAAAAATACCACAAAGTCTTTTCGCCCGTCCACTAGTTTCAATCAATGATTTCAAAAAACTTCATGGTAAAAAATAAGCACATTCCGAAAACTGCCCCTTCCTCTATCAATTTCTGACATTTGGACTTTTGCCATACACGCTTCGTGTGACGTACTCATGAAACAGAGAATGAAATTCTTTTTCAATTGATTATTTAGACCAACACCGAAAATTACCCAACCAGGACTTGCAATTAGTTGTATACAAAAATGTTGTTAAAATTCGGACCTTACCCAAAAAGCTTGGGTAGCCTAAACCTGAGTAAAATTAGGTTTACTCTTTTTTCAAGCATTAATCGTAACACATGCACACAAACGCTAAAACATTACTTTGCTTTGCCACAACACTAATTTCAAGGATTAAATTGCGTACACGCTATTTTTATGATTATTATTCTCCCGACGTTTTTTTAAGACAGTACTACATATTAGAGACATACGTTGCCATCATTTTGTATAAACATTTACAGACGCCGTATGTAAATTTACAAAAGTTTACATAGGGCGTCGTCTGTTGGAAACACTCGGGTCATGTTACAGCATAAACTACTGAATTTACAACTTGAAACATTTTCTTCTGGCTTTCCCTACACTTTCAACTTATTCTATATTTTTTTAACAGACATTCACTCAGCGCTTAACTTGCCGCTACCAAAGTTAAGTGTGAAGCCTGTATTATGGGTACTAAACAACGGATAAACATTTTTTATATATTTTTTTGTAAAAACATACATAATATACATAGAAAACACCCAGAACATTACAAACAGACATGTTCATGCACACAAATGTTTGTACTGCCTGGTGATCGAACCCGGCACCCTTGGTGTTGCAGTCGACCTCTCAACCGCTATACCAATTAGGTCGTCAACTTACATACAACCACAGATACAACACAAAATATAAATACTAACGAATGGTGCAGCGGCCTCTAGCGGCGCCACTGGTTGCTGCTCCACTTCGTGCCTTTGGTAATTGTCACGCACGTTCTCGGCAAACTGCTCCGGTGTTAAACCAAACTTCTTCACTAATGGCTCTGTGGAAGACAAACCACAATTAAACATTTCCTTGTGAGCTTCAGAATCTCTACAATGTCCTTTTTGCTTAATTTAACAGCCCCGTACTGTACTATTGCTCCAATGCTGCCCAATTTCTTAAGAAAAAAATGATTAATAATAAATAAACACACACGCTTCTAAGTAAACTGGGAACAGCAGGCATAAAGATGATAAAATAATATTATTCAGATGTAAATACAAAGCAAGCTGGAGTTATTTGCACCGCATATACTGAATCCTATAGAACAAAAAGCATTTGAATCATTCCAAAGGCCAATATGCAACTTTTACTGTCTATCATTGTGTATCTATCATAAAAAAAAGAAAAATAATACAGAAAATATTACCAAGCCCAGCCTTTCTGCAAAGCTCGTATGGTCCCGATCGTACCGCATACTTGACATCAGTCGGCTCTTCTTCCTCCGAAGCCCTCGCTACCACCTCTGCCACAGCTTCTTCGGGATCTTCTCCATTCTTCTCCGCTTCTTCTCTTGCGATTTTTCTATACACAAGTAACAAATCAAATATAATACTATACATTGAGAGATATATATTATTATTTTTGTACTTATAAACATAAAAAGAAACAAAATAAAAGCATTGACTGCCTTATTTACTAGAAATATCTTTAAGGCGATCTAACTATAAAGGGAGACAGTATAATAGAAAATGAAAGCAGATTAAGTAAAGTAATTATTAAGTAACATAAATAATATTGTCCATGTCAAACATACGTAGTTATACACATAGATAGAAATAACTTTACATCTGCTGCGATAAATAGACATATATACACGCAGCCTTATATTCTATACAAAGCATGCTTCATTGAAAAAGACAAATCGTGCATATCTGCACTTATCTTACTTTTTCTCCTCCAGATCTCTTTTCTTCTCTTTAGCGCGTTGCACTTTCTGCATCTCTGGCAAATCGTTGGAGTAGTACAGCAAAAAGTGCGTGTGGACGTCGCGTAGCTCTTCTGACGTTTGTACGTTCTTTAATCTGAAATATTGTAATTTATATAAAACAGGTGACCAGATCTCCTCTTGACTTTGAATTCTCAATTCTGTTGCAATAATAATAGTGTTCATAAAAAAAATCTATAAGTTTCTATGAAAGTGTCCAGTTTTGTTTCTATAGTAATAAATCATAGCAGCACTGCTTTTTTACCAACAAATATACCATAGCATAATTCGTGACGGCATGCGGTATGACGTCACGTAGACTTTTTAAATAAAGATCCCCACCATTGCACGCCATATATGCAAATAAGCAGTGCATGCCCTGTGCGTCCGGACAACCCGGAAAATAGCCATAATAAATGATTCCTACTTATTCGCCCATTTTCTTCTATAGATTTGAAAACAACGATCTCCTATCATCAACACCACACAATTTGACAAAAATATAGAAGAAAGAAAGAAAGATTTCGACTAACCTTTCAATATCTTCATCCCTAATGAGCCTCATGTTTTCCGGGATGGGCGCGTCTGGGTCCTGCATCACTTTATCCAGCTGATAGTCGCGCATGTTCTCCAACAGTTTCAACAAGTTCTCTTTGCGTTGCTTCAGTTGGCACCACTGCGATGCAGAAATATGTTGTTGTTAATTTTAAAAGAATACACAACAATAATTATGTACAATACACTAATCTTTTGAAAAGAGTTATAAAATTACTGAGTTTCATCGTAGTAGAAAACTACAGTCCATACCAGTGGTAGCTTTATTTGACATTCATTCTATAAGGACCTAAGATGAATAAAGACTTTTTTATTTTGAGTTATGTTAATTTACAATCATTTAATATAGGTCATCATTATCATCATTCAGCCTAATTATGTCCACTGCTGAACGAAGGCCTCCCCTAATGATTTCCACGCGGACCGATCCCTTGCAGTTGACATTTATCTGCTACCCGCCACCTTAACCAGATCATCCGTCCATCTGGTTAGGGGTCGGCGTACGCTTCGCTTTCCGTTACGTGGACGCCACTCGAGAACCTTTCCGCCCCATCGGCCATCGGTTCTACGCACTATGTGCCCTGCCCACTGCCACTTCAACTTGCTAATCCTCTGGGCTAAATAAAGTAATAGTTTTAATATAGGTATAATACATACCTATATTAACACCGAGTCTACCACCTTGTTTAAATATTAATTTAAACAAGGTGGTTGACTCGGTACTGACACGTCTAGGTAGAACCACCACTGTGGCTAGTAAAATTAACGGGTTAAAGAGACCGAACATCTGTCTGATATCAATTTCCTTCAATATCGCATCTGTCATGGTCAGGGGTATTCCTTACCACCAGGTGAGCTCACTTACCGTCCCGTTTACTTGATGACTTAAAAATCATAGTCTATATTACTTAACCAATTACAAGGCTATCAGCCAACCTTTCATAAGATTAGACCATAAATGACACTGCGATACTTTGCCAACCAACTACGCTGTAGAAATATTTGTGCTTTTAATGCTAAGTCATCTGTGGTGATCATTGAGTTTAACTCTTTTACCGCTGCTGACGAATATATCCAACAGAAACAACTAATATTCTATGTATCTGGAATCTTGGTAGTTAATAGGTTAAAGTTCAACTTACTTTAGCATCATATTTGTAGACTTTCCACAGGTCATTGATGCTCAACTCTGGCTGCACGTACTCCTTGCGATAGAACGCAATAAATGGCACCTCCAATGTCTGGTTTCTCATGAAGTCTAGCGCTTGGCGAATCTTCGTTATTGTGCTTGAACTCCTGTAGAATGAAAATATCATTAGTACTATGTTAGTATTATTTGATACATCTATAAAATTTATCAGGCCCAATACAAAGTTTCCTGCTTGTTGTGCTCAATAGGGAATGAAACGCGGACGAATAATAATAAATATTAACAGACATTCACACAGCGCCATCTAGCCCCAAGTTAAGCGTGAAGCCTATATTATGAGTACTAAACAATGGATAAACATACTTTTTAAATTTTTATTTGTAAATAAATACATATAATACATAGAAAACACCTAGACCGACACCTACAACCAGACATGTTCATGCACACAAATGTTTGTACCGCCCGGGATCGAACCCGGAACCCTTGGTGTGATACTGCTGTCTCAACCATTACACCAGATGGGTCGTCAAATTTTAAATAATATGGCTATCATTAAGGCTGTAATTACCTGCGAGATCGCTCCCGTGCCTCCTGCGAATCGGCCTTAGACACCGGCGGTTTGAGGAATGCTTGTTTATATATCCACTCGGCCTCGTCCTCCAGTTCAGTACTGCCCTCCTCAACGGGCGTGATAGGCACCTCACGGATTTGCATACGCTCAGGCACATCTGTTTTACGGATCTACACAGGACATAAGTTGTAATAATATTGCAATTGCATATCAATTGATCGGAAATATCCAGACTTGAATATATATCATATTTATACAGAATATAGATCAGCTCTGAAAATAGCTTTTCCTATAAATAATAAAAATAATATTTGCATGCCATATATCAAAAGTAAAACATGAAGAACTATTATTGTATCTTTATTATCATCCAAATGGTATTAACATTTAGATATATGTGTATTATATCTAAATGTTAACACTATGTTTTGGAAAATATCACATTTCATTCTATAGTCTCCATAATTGGTAGACAAGTTGGAGTTGAATGTACCTATAAAAGGTTAGGTTTTCTCTCCTTAATTTTGAGCTATCTTTTACGGCACCCGCAGGAAGAGAAGAGGTGGTCGCAATTGTATTCTAATCCATAATCACAACACAGGTAAATATAAAATAGGAAAAAGCTTACCACAAAGATAATTTAAATATTAATGAGCTGTAAATCCAAGCCATAGTCTACTCAAGCTTCTGTCATGGTCTGGCGAATCACTTACCACCAGGTGAGCGAGCTGACTGTACTGTTCATTAATGACATTAAAAAAATCTACTACAGCTTTAGTCTACTAGATCGGGCAAAAAATTCAACATACCTCATTATCTAGGTCTGTAAAATGACTCCTCTTCAACTCACTTGGCTCATATATCTCAAATATGGACTTTTTACTTGGCCGTTTTGGTTTCCCTTTTTTCGTTCTTCTTCTTTCACCTAGATATAAAATTTATCATTTTAATAACATATACAAATATAATAAATTTCAATATCCAGACATTATGAGAATGCTACTCAGGAATGTTAAAACCTCATAACCCAAGTACACACACATACATACAAATATGTGGCCAGCTCACTGCAAACCCTGTGTCTCATCATCATCATCATCATAATCAACTCATTAAACGTCCCCACCGAGGGGCATGGGCCTACGCGTGGCAGGTGTATATACGATGTTTTCCTTCACCGTAAGAGTGTCGAATAAAAAAATTTGGAAAAGACAATGGTACATAGTCCAATGTCTTTTCCAGTTTTCAACAGTCCACACTACTGAACCACCGACGATACTAATAAAACATACACTTATATGTAACCAGCTCACTGAGAACCCTGTGTCTCATATTGGTCACTAATTCTCCTATAGACAACCAGATGTTATTCGGGAACTCCACAATACGGTATTTACCTTCATCCTCTTCATCTTCGATATATTCATCCAGATCCTCATCTTCCTCGTCGTCATAATCCTCATCGCCATATTTTTCAAATTCATCATAATCAAAATC